>CAJQUW010000548.1:0-30000 GCA_907163375.1 Prostheceraeus crozeri | reverse complement strand
ACTCTCTCACTCCCTTCACTCCCTCAACTCACTCCCTCACTCACTTCCTCACTCACTGACTCCTCACTTTACTCACTGACTTACTCACTCGCTCTCGATCACTCATTCACTCCCTCACTCCCCGTCACTCACTCACATCGCTCTCCTCACTCAATCACTACCTCACTCCCTCACTTCACTCCTTCACTCACTCACTCTCTCACTCACTCACTCACTCACTCACTCGCTCACTCACTCACTCCACTCCCATCACTCAACTCACTCACTCACTCCACTCACTCACTCACTCCCTCCCTCACTCACTCCCGGCCGCAACTCACTTCCACTCACTCACTCCCATCACATCACTCACTACTCACATTCACTACTCACATCATTCTCGACATCACTCTCCTCACTCACTCACCTCACATCCCATCACTCACTCATTCACTCACTCCCTCACTCACTCCCTCACTCACTCACATCACTCACTCACCTCTCCTCACTGCAACTCACTCACTCACTCACTCCCGTCACTCAACTCCACTTCACTCACTCCCTCAATTAACTCACGTCCCTCCCTCACTCTCTCACTCACTCATCAATCCCTCAGACTTCGCTCACTCACTCAAGCACTACTCCCTCACTACACTCCACTCACTCACTAGCTCACTCACTCACTCAGCATTCCACACGCTCACTCCTCACTCCCTCACACACTTCACTCATTACCACTCCCTCACTCACCTCACTTGCCATCCACTCACTCACTCACGAATTCAAGCTCACTCACGTCACACTCCCTCACCACTCACATTGACTCCCTCACTCACACATTCCTACTCTCACATCACCTCCCCTCACTCACCTCACTCTCTCACTCACTCACTCACTCACTCCTCACTCCATCACTCATTCACATGCACTCTGTCCCTCCCCCCACTTTCACATCATTCACTCACTTCCTCCCACACTCATACCCACAGACTCCCCGCCACCCATTCCCAATCCACCGGTTCAATCCAAGCTCATGGTCTATCCTACTCCCCAACAATCACCAATTCCTCCCACTCCCATTACCACTCCAGATAAATCCACCCAGCGGGCCTCCAGCCACTCTTCGAATTCATTCCCTAACTACTTTCCCTCTACCTCCATACTCTCAATCATCAACCGTCCCGACCATCCGACATCACAATATCCTACTTTCCCACCGCACCCCTGCGGTCCCATTAAACCCTCACTTTCGACAGCACTCAGGGGGGTCACCACCATACCTCCCCACGCCAACGGACCAGACATCCCGCCTACTAGCAATCACGCACTCTACAAATTTATCCAACATCTAATCACATTACATGATTAGACACTCCGATAACCCCACCCACCCATCACCCTCACTACACCCCAACCTCCATCCCAATCCCCACATTCATCCCCTTCGCCAGACGACACCTGCCCTCATCCCCCCACCACATCCACCCCACGAGCACCCTACGATTCAAGAACCACATCACCAATTACTCTTACCCCCCTCATCACCACTCCAATGAATCCGACTCTGCATTCGACCCATTCCCTCACCTCACCTCCTCAGAGCGGTCATAAAAATACCCCATGCTCTTCCCATTAGTCATCCCATGACACTCATTTCCCCTCACCTCCACCGCCCATCCCCATCATATCCTCATGACCCACCTTCCCACCTATCAACAATTCTCCTCTCTGATCTGTAACCTATCCCAAACCAACACTGTACACTCATTATCCTGTGTCATCGCTCCTTTCTCCAACCCCATCCCCCCCGTACTCCCACTACAAAACGCATATATCCCGCACAACAAACTCACTGACTCAGTCACTCACATGTCCGGTCCGAAGGTTCCCCCCAAAAAACCCCTCGATCTCGAGACTCAAGTATCATTCTTCCCAAAACCCTACCACACCACATCCTCCGCCCTCGTCATCCCAAGAGTCCCCACCCAACATCACTCCCACCCGCAATAAACACAGAAGACCCCCAGCCACTGCCGTCCGCTCCACGCGCCCCAACTACTCACACCCATAAACGCAACTCACCCTTCAACATCGTAAACACAACTCTTTCTCCCCCCCAAACAATCGAAAGATTAAATCTCAACGCCCAATCCTGAAAACCCGTCCAATCCCCCCCCCTCCCAATCTATTATGGATTCCAGCCCTTCCACCAGTCGGTCACGCAGTGAGTCCATCTTCATCCAAATACAATGGCTTTGCGATCCCCACCAAGAACATTCATCTCGCACAACCACCCACCTCTCCATTCGCGCCACTCTCATCTCGCCCACATTCTCAACCACTCCCCCTGCACAAGTAACCTTACGCAACATACTCACCCGCCTTAGTCCGATCCTACCCCCACTAACCAACCAACTCCAGTATCTATTACTCGGGCCGCCATCCAACGCCCCAACTCCCGCCCCCGCCACTCCCCATAAGATATCTCGAAAACATCCCTTGTCCCCTCTACGAATCAACAGACCCAACATCATCCCCCCACCTCATATTAAAACCTAATCCCACATCCCTCCTCAGCCTCCTCAACGATCACCCACGCCCTAGTCAAACATATCCTATCCAGCCCCTCCTCACATCCTCCAATACCACACTGTCCATAAAACTCTAACCACATGGGTCCATGATGAACACCACGAGGCTCCCCCCTAATCATCTCACGCCAGCTCCAATCCTACTAACCCTCCCCCATCACCACTCCGTACCTTCAATCACCCATTGGCACTCTCAATTAACGACATATCATGTCCCATAACCGCCCGACTCTGTCACCCCATGTCGATGCTCGAAAAATAATTCCAAGCCTGTTCACTTTCCCCCCCACAAATCAATCAAATACCTCCCATCCCTCCAATGCACATTGCTAAGTTCCCCGATCCCACTAAGTCCCATCAAGATCACAGTAAACCCCTCATACTACCAACAATCCTCCCCAGACTCCACCCAATACTCCTCATAACTCCTCCAGCACTCATACAATAAAAATCCCACCGCTCCCATAAATTCCTCAAGATCACACAGTAATGAGTCACTTCCCACCACATGAAAACGACTCACTCATTCTCCCCATCCCAGAAATCCCATTGGTCGCCATCTCAAACACACTCATTCCACCCTCCTTCATACCCCTACATCATTTCCTGCAACACATCTTCTTCACACACCCCGCAACGGCGTGCCCTTCGGGGATAAGAGCGACACTCCCTAACTCCTACCTCCATCAGACACCCTCCCTCCCTCGGGTTCCAAATACCACAATCTCCCCAACATATCAAAAAGCGGGGACAAAATACAAACCCTGTCGCTAAAAAACGATACCTCCCCATCATCCCACCCTATACCCAGAACCCCCATATCCCCCAGAATTCAATCAGCGACACGCTCGCCTATCGCTCAACCTCTCTCCCGACTCAAATCTCCACATTAAATCCACATAATCCCCCTCCCACAAATCGATACTCTCACTCCCCAACACGAAATTCATGAACCACATCTCACACCCGTAGACACCCACCATTAAGAACTTTATCAATGGAATCACGAAAACAACGTCGCCAACACCCGTCCACCCGCCAAACGAGTCTCCCACCTCCTCCACCCCATGTATACCAATCTCCTCTCCAAATCAACGCCATCATTCTTAAATCAATCATTAAAGTATCACTTCTAACGCATCGAACACGCTACCGCGTCACACTCCCGACCGCGCTACGCGCCTCCCACATCATCTACCCAAACCAACTCCCGCTCCCACACTCCACTTCCCTTACCCCGTGAAACCGCGTCCCCCCATCCACAAACGAACGACTACTCCTAAACCTCTCAAATCTCCAGACACTTCATTAACATATCCTCGCAAAACTCCATCCCCACCGCTGACCATCTCTCCCCACGCTCCATCATTCCCATTATACCCACAAAGCAGCGCGACATCGCCCCCTCACCCAAAACCATATCCTTCAATCCGACCCCCTCCCAATCATACTCCCCAATCATAAAGATCGATCCCCACTCCCTATCTCACAACTTCAGTCAAGAAGATTCATAATCACTCAACCACCCCCCCCCCCATCGACCACGAACACAACATAGATCCAGCACGTACAATGATATCAGTCCATTCTATATTACCAAGGCAATGTCTTCTCCCCTTCTCACCATACTCCTCCCTCACGTCCCCCCCCTCCCCTCCGATCCACCATACTACGACATACCATATCACATCAACCACAACACACCGTTCTGCTCTAAACTTCGCGCCTCCTCGCCTCCTCCGAAAGATCCACTCATTCAATCCCAACATCACACCGAACAAAACAAGCCAATCTCTCCAATACTCACCCCCTCCTCCCCCCGCAAGCACCACCCATCACCATACAACTTACCCCCTCTCTTCCCCATCAGACATCCACCTCCGTTCCACCCAACAAAACATCTCTTACTCCATCACACTCGGAACACCACAGCTCCGCACCAGTCCCCAACATATCTCCTCTTTCCAACCGCACACCAACATCCGGCAATTCCCCAAACTCCCGTCGGTAGCTAACAATCCACCCGATCTCACCAATTCGCCCCCATTCTGCGCCTATAGTCGCGATCATGAAACAAAACGGACACCACCTCCTACCTCAATCCACCAACCCCCTATCACCCTCTAACCCAAGACCATACAAATCTACCTGTTTCACTCCCCCCTCCGAACAACCACTCTTTCCCTACTCAAATACAGAAGCTGACTCCCCGTGTTACCACCCCACATCAACACACATACAACGAGCACCCATCACCATGTTCCCCAGATACCTCCAATCCCTTTACTCCATCACGGCCCCCGTCGGTCGCCGACACCAACTCGTCCCACGGGCGATTAGAGCACACTTCACAATCAGTCCGTTCTCCATCACCCTTCCATCCTCATCCCAGGTTCCCCAGTCCCAATACTAAATCCACCCAGACACGAACCATCCCATAAAAATTCCAGACCTCCGTCTTTCCCATTCCCTGTCTAATACCGAATCAGAGCGTGCCGCAACACCCCACCCCATCGTCCCACTCATATCTGACCCTCCATTCCCACAAACCGCACACCAACCCACTTCCAATCCCCACCCACAATCCGACCAAATCCCCCCCTCGTAGGACCTCCGCCATCTGACACACTTACCTCACTACACAAATCACACCGAAGTCAAACTCCAGAACTACCCTTGAAAATCCCGCATACACTATTCTCAGAAGAAACTCAATCACGCACGAGCAGTCATCCCCATCCAACCACGCCGCCCCCCTCCAACTCCCGCTACTCCTCTAATAACAAACCACCTCCCGCCTTCCCCGGCAACATCAAATCCGTGGCGTACCCCACCATCCCCTAATTCCCTTGCCTCCAGCACAAGTCGGGACACAGACGCACACCACCAATTAAAATCGGAACGTCATCCAACACACTCTCACCAACTAAACTTTCTAATACTTAACAATATCCTCTCAAATAGTAAAATCGATAAATCCCCCTCGGTCACACATCTCCCACCTTCAAATTCCCCCCGATCCTACCTTACAGTCACCACACCCGATCCGATCCATTTATAACTCATCTACACCCATCCATCTCCCACATCTATTCCCCCCGCCATTAAGTAGGTATAACCCAACCCTCTCATCGTATCCTCAATAACTGTTCTCATTCAATCACAATCTCTCTAATAAAATCGTCCTCTACGGCCCACAGAGCAAGGGACCGGGCCCACCCTCCACAAACGCAACTCCGCTAGCACAGGAAGATCGCTCAAACCTCCCGAAAGCCGCCGGATCAAAGTCCCCCCTGCTGATGGTCCCCCCAAATACTAAGGTATAACAAACTCGGACAATCCCGCCCGCTACCACATCCCCCTCCCATCCACCCCACCCGATCCAATGATCTTCCTCCCCGAGGACACCTCGCCCCCCACGACTCGAACTCTAACGCTCATACTCACATATCTTGAATCTCTTGCACCTAATCAATCTACATAAAAGACACGCATCCCCAAGATCCACCAACATTACTGCCACCAACCAAGAGTCACATACCGAGATCCGTCACCACCCCTCTCGCAATCATCACAATCCGTAACATCCCACCCCACTCCCGGACAGCACTCCCTATCGGCCCTCCCCGCCGCTCATATACTCGACCCATCCTATCTCTCATGATTCCCACGTCGCTCCTTCCAATCCCGCCTTCAGCCTACGCCCCCCCCAATGCAACAAGAATATCCCAGATCATTCTTCATCCCAAAGTTTCCCCTCCACACTCGTCTTCACCAGCACGGACTCCGCTTCTATATCCTCCGCCCCAGAACATCCTTCACTACCTCTACCTCGAAATCCCTCCACATCTATACTCTTCCCACGCCCCCATCCCATCCACTCACGACCACGACATCAATTCTCACGTCCATAATATCCCCCCAGTCAAATCACCCGCGGTCCTACATTAACCGTCCTGGGATCCCCAAGCACACTAGATACCACCTCATCTCAGAAGTGGCCCCCCTCCCCCCCACCTATCAACACCCTTTATACATCTACATCCCAAATCAGCTACCGGTCTAATAAGCTTACGTCCATATCGTACGTAAAAAGAACAATCAACACCAGATACCTCCCACTCGTACTCCGACAAAAGATTACATCATATCCCACCTTAGTATCCACACTCATATTCACCACAAACCGTTCCCTTGACTCACGAATCAACTCTACCATCCATACACATGATTCATACCACCCCCACCACATATCACTAATCACTAAAGCGTGGAGGTCCCCCCAATTCATATTCCTCCCATTCCACCACACTAAGCCTCGGCAGAAACCAAACCACTCAGTCAGCCGAAATCTATATCGTCGTCCCCAATACCCAGAGTCGCTGCCAACCACATATATCCACCCAAATCACAAATCTCAACACATTCACACCCCCCTCCATTACATACCATCACAGTACGCCTCATACGACCTACACGATACCCCTATCGCGCCAACAATCTAGCATATCCCCACCAAACGCGGTCCCCACACAACAAACACCATCGCAGAGATCCGAATCACCATAAACGTCATAAAAACCCCCGATGCACCACCGAAAGGACTATCGACGCAACCCATATATCTGCCATCACATCTCTTCCTAGACCGGGCGTAACACAATCACTCCGCATACTACACCATCCCTGAATTTCAGGCCCCTCAAAAATACCCAAATAAAATACCCACCTCCCCAAAAACCGCACACCAAACCCCCCCCTGCCTAACCCCCCCCCCCCGTCCCCTCCGCGATACCCCGCACCATCCTACCCTCCACCACCAATCGCACTTAATGTCGTCCCACTCAACCATCGAGGCATCAACAGGTTTACCAGCATAAGAGGAAACCACCAGTCACACATATACCCATCCCCGACCACCGAGTTTAGGTCATCGCCCATGTCGCCCAACCAAGTATCGGCACGACTCTTCACTTAAAAAACTTCCCAACTCCCCGATCATCCCCGATAACCCGCACTACCCCATTACAAGCCCACCATCAGGCCATCCCGTTACCTTCACCATACACCCACTTCTACATCACGAAACTTCCAGGCAGCCGTTCGCCCCCCCCTATGATCCCCCATCTGCCCTCTCAATGCTCCAGATATAACTCAATTCTCACATAAATCAATCGCCCTCCCTACACGCACATCCAATGAGAAAAATACCCAACATTCCGTACAATAACTCTTCCAAATAGATATTCCAATCCCATGCAATATCAACCAACCCCTCCAAACGCCCCCAGATACCACCGACACAGTGCCGCCGAACATCCACCGGACAATACAATTACACACCACTCTCACTCATACTCATATAACCGTCTCGCCCTCCCGCTAAATAAGATCCCCGACTACCTCCATTCACTCCCTCACTCCCTCACTCACTCACTCACTCATTCACTCACTTACTCACTCACTAACTCACTCACTTACTCACTCACTCACTCACTCACTCCCGCACTCCCTCATTCACTCACTCACTCACTCCCTCACTCACTCACTCCCTCACTCCCTTCCTCACTCGCTCACTCACTCCCTCACTCCCTCACTCATTCACTCACTCTCTGCCTCACTCACTCACTCACTCACTTCCTCACTCACTCACTCACTCCTTCACTCACTCACTCACTAATTCACTCATTCACTCACTCACTCACTCACTCACTCCCTCACTCACTTACTCACTCACTCATTCATTCACTCATTCACTCATTCACTCACTCACTCACTCACTCTCTAATTCACTCATTCACTCACTCCCTCACTCACTCACTCATTCACTCACTCACTCATTAACTCATTCACTCACTCCGTCACTCACTCACTCATTCACGCACTCACTCATTCACTCATTCACTCACTCACTCAGTCCCTCACTCACTCAGTCCCTCACTCACTCACTCCCTCCCTCACTCATCACTCACTCACTCCCTCACTCACTCACTCCCTCACTCACTCACTTCCTCAATCACTCACTTCCTCACTCACTCGCTCGCTCACTCTCTCACTCACTCACTCTCACTCACTCACTCTCTCACTCACTCACTCACTCTCTCACTCACTCACTTACTCACTCAGTCCCTCACTCCCTCACTCACTCACTCACTCACTCATTCACTCCCTCACTCACTCACTCACTCCCTCACTCACTCACTCACTCACTCACTCATTCACTCACTCACTCACTCACTCATTCACTCATTCACTCAATCACTCACTCACTCACTCACTCACTCACTCATTCACTCACTCACTCACTCACTCTCTCATTCACTCATTCACTCACTCCCTCACTCACTCTCTCATTCACTCACTCACTCATTCACTCATTCACTAACTCCCTCACTCACTCACTCATTCACGCACTCACTCATTCACTCACTCAGTCCCTCACTCACTCACTCAGTCCCTCACTCACTCACTCCCTCACTCACTCACTTCCTCACTCACTCACTCACTCACTCACTCACTCCCTCACTCACTCACTCACTCACTCACTCACTCACTCAATCACTCACTCACTCACTCCCTCACTCACTCACTCAGTCCCTCACTCACTGACTCCCTCACTCACTCACTTCCTCACTCACTCACTCCCTCACTCACTTACTCCCTCACTCACTCACTCACTCACTCACTCCCTCACTCACTTACTCACTCACTGACTCACTCACTCCCTCACTCACTCACTTCCTCACTCACTCGCTCACTCTCTCACTCACTCCCTCACTCACTCGCTCACTCACTCCCTCACTCCCTCACTCACTCCCTCACTCTCTCACTCCCTCACTCACTCACTCACTCCCTCACTCCCTCATTCACTCACTCCCTCACTCACTCGCTCACTCACTCCCTCACTCCCTCACTCCCTCCCTCACTCATCACTCACTCACTCCCTCACTCACTCACTCCCTCACTCACTCACTCCCTCACTCACTCACTTCCTCACTCACTCTCTCGCTCACTCTCTCACTCACTCACTCTCACTCACTCTCTCACTCACTCACTCACTCACTCTCTCACTCACTCACTTACTCACTCACTCGCTCACTCACTCACTCACTCCCTCACTCACTCACTCGCTCACTCGCTCACGCACTCATTCACTCCCTCACTCCCTCACTCACTCACCCACTCACTCACTCACTTCCTCACTCACTCCCTCACTCACTCACTTCCTCACTCACTCACTCACTCCCTCACTCACTCACTCACTCACTCACTCACTCACTCACTCACTCCCTCACTCACTCACTTCCTCACTCACTCACTCACTCACTCACTCACTCACTCACTCGCTCACTCACTCACTCATTCACTCCCTCACTCACTCACTCACTCATTCACTCACTCACTCACTCACTCCCTCACTCACTCCCTCACTCACTCACTCACTCACTCACTCGCTCACTCACTCATTCACTCCCTCACTCACTCCCTCACTCACTCGCTCACTCACTCACTCCCTCACTCACTCATTCACTCCCTCACTCACTCCCTCACTCACTCACTCACTCACTCGCTCACTCACTCACTCCCTCACTCACTCATTCACTCCCTCACTCACTTCCTCACTCACTCACTCCCTCACTCACTCACTCGCTCCCTCACTCATTCCCTCCCTCACTCACTCACTCATTCACTCACTCACTCACTCCCTCACTCATTCACTCCCTCACTCAAGAACTCAAGAACTCAAGAACTCAAGATGTTTATTTGCCAAAAAAATTGACAAAACATTAATGATGTTAAAATGATACAATGATGTGAAGGTTCGACGATGACATGAGATGTGATAAAATGAGTACGATGAGAAGATGATAAAATGAAGTGATAGGCAATCATGACGAAGGCAACTGTTAACACTGAAAATTCTGCAGGAACTGTTAAAGTTAAAATCAGTGAGTGGAGAGGAGACACAGCATGAAAAATTCATGGTATTCAATATTTCATCATTAATTTTGATTTTAACACATGCATTTAATCGTTACAATTATTTTATTGAGTTTTGAGATTAATCTATTCTTTGGAATACTGTCAAAGGCCTTCGATAGATCGATGAAACAAAGATATAAAGTTGTCTTATTGTTTTTGTATATTTTGATAATTTCTTTAAGGATCCATATGCAATCAATGGTTGAATTATCTTTCCTAAAGCCTATCTGCGATTGATGGAGTAGTCCATATTTATCGATCCATTGATTTAACCGGTTGTTAAAGATTTTTGTTAGGAGCTTTTCAAAACATGATGATAAGTTGATAAATCTGTATGAATCAATGTCATTTTTGTCACCTTTCTTGAATAAAGGTGTAGGTCCAACTGATGCTCCAAGGAAGCTTTTCATTATCTAAAATTTTATTGAACAGTATTTCGATTATTTCTGTTGTATCATCTAAATTTTTCTTTAGTATTTGTATACAAAACCGTCAGGACCACTGGATTTTGAATTGCTCATACTTTTCAATGCATCTATAATTTCATTAGAAGCTATTGATTATTTAAGATTCATCTTTTTCCATCATATCGCATTTCGGTGAAACGTCTGTCATAATATAGTTCATATCTTTATCGTTCTTGTCCGTTAGTTCCATATCTCGATTTATTATTTCATTTTTTAAACTGTATCATGGTTTAAACTTGTATTGTTCAGTTTTCTTTTGATTTGTTTGTGATTATTCATTAACTGCCAAAATTTCTTGGTGTCGTTTCTCATTTTTGCGTCTTTTAAATCCTTCAATTTCGCTGCTTGTAACAGTCTCTTTTCTTTCTTGATCTCTTTATTCAGATATTTTTTTGTCTTTAATAATGAAGCTAAATTTTCTTCTGTTTTATTTTTTTTCCATTCTTCGACAGCTATCTTATATTTTTGTCTTAGTTGTCTGGTTTCCATAGTATAGATAGTTTGTTGGTCATTTTTTTTTTATTGTTTGAGTTGCTTTCGTAGTGTTAATAATAAGCCTATCATAGACATCTTTCTCTGTTAAGTCGTTCTTTTTTATCTCTTGTAGCAATTGATTGCATTGTTTTCGAAAATTTGAGAAATTGAATTCATTTTCACAATCAGGGGTCCATTTAAAAGGTCTAGATCTTTTAACTTGATTTTTGTGTGGAATACAAGTGTTGAGCTTTAAATTGAATGGTATTTTTCCCTGAACATTGATTTCTATGCGAAATGGAGCATGATCCGTATATAATCTTGGTTCCATTATTTCGAAGGCCTTTATTCTTGGAATGATAGATTCTGAGATCATTAGATAATCAATGACTGATTTATGAACATTATCGTTATGAGTTTTATGATAGGTAAATTTTCCTTCTTCAAATCTTCCATTAGCTATTACAAGTGAGGTATCATTACAGAAGTCAATTAATTCCTTACCAAATTTGTTGATTGTTTTGTCATTTGATATTCTTGGTGGCATGCTTAAGAAATCATTATCATTAATCGTACCGATTCTGCCGTTCATGTCACCAATCATAATTATATTCTTCATTTTATAATCTGATATATAATTTTTGATTCTGCCTAAGTAGTTTTGGTCAGCATGTTTAGATTCACGGTTATCTCGATAGCATATGATGAGGTATATGTCATTTATATTCTTCCAGTTGTCATTCGATAACTTCATTATGATAAGGTTGCCATTTTCAGATATTATTTTGGTGATATTAGCCATCTTTGAATTTTCCTTCAGGAATATGGAAACTCCTTTAACGTTTCTGCCAAGTATGTTCTTTCTTTTAAAAGTGGAGTGAATAGCAGTATAAGAATTCATAGCAATAGGTTCATTTTCAAAATCCAAATGAGTTTCCGTAAAGCATAAAATTTGCGAATTTTTGGCGTCATCCATCACATCCGTGTATTTAATTTTATTTTCGGTTAGGCCATTTATGTTTACATAAAATATTTTAATAGTGCTGCATTTATCATGGTTTTGATATTCAATAGGATCATACTTATCAGTTGTTGTCTCCTCTCCTATGTCAGCATCAAACGCTCTGCATGGGGCGCTGATCAGCAGTTGTGACTGAATGGGAAGGAACACCAGGTTGAGTTAGTCCATACGGATAGTTAGGTGGAGGTGGTATGTAGTACTGCGGATGTTGATAATGCCGATACGGAAAGTTGTTCGGTTCTTGGTATCGCCGTCCGTAGTAGTTATTGTTGTCATTGTAATTTCTGGATCTTGGTTGGTAGTTGTAGTTGCTGTTGTTGTAGGGTCTGTATCTTGGTTGGTAGTTGCTGTTGTTGTAATTGTTGTTGTAGGCTCTGTATCTTGGTCGGTTGTAGTTGTTGTATCTTTGATAATTTGGTCTTCGGTTGTTGTTCATTGGTCTTGTGAGGCAGTTACGGGCTATGTGTCCATGTCTTCCACATTTGTAGCACTTGTTGATTCTGTTCACGTCGTTTGTCCACGTATTGCTGTTGCTCGACTGTTGTTGTTGTTGTTGGTCTCGGATTTTGCTGTTCAAGTCGGATAACATGATCTTGATTAGCTCCATCTCTTTTCGCATTGCCTTATTCTCGTTGTCCGTCTCTGTCGGTTGTGGTTGTTCTTCTGTTTTGGTCGCTCCTCGTTCTTCATCGTCATCATTATCATCGTCACTGTCATCGTCAACATACTTGCTTCTGCTTCTCGTCAACTCTTTGATCTTCTCTTCCTTCTCCACAAGTTCGGCTTCGTATGTTCGCGCACCCATCGTCAAGTCTCGCTTAGTCCTTTGCAAATTACATATTTCAATTTCCATCTCATTGATCTTCTCTCGTTGTTTGCGAATAATTTCTGTCAGTTCTTCTAGTTCTTCCTCTTTCTCAGCGATCATTCTTTTGCATCGATCCGCTAGCAGAGTCGTGCCGTCAAACTTCGTGACAACGTCCATAATACCATTAAATTCAGTTAAGTGGATGTTCTTGATACATTCTCTACAGCTGTAATTCCGCTTGTACCTGTTCTTCTTGGTGTATTTTACCAATTCATAACATGGCAGTCCAGTGCATGAATAATGAAAAAGCTTTTCGCACTTGTCACATATCAAATGATCTTGTTTCTCTTCTCCTTCGCCGCACTCTCCACATTTCTCCGTTAATCGCTTGAAATTCGGTGTGTCAGTTGCTTTCGTCATATCTGTAATGTATAAGTGAAAAATTTGTCTTCAATATGTGTATATGTAGGACGTATAAATTTTCCGGACCTTCAATGACTCGGTATAGTGCACTCACTCACTCACTCATTCACTCACTCACTCACTCACTCACTCCCTCCCTCACTCACTCACTCACTCCCTCACCCCCTCACTCATTCACTCACTCACTCCCTCACTCACTCCCTCACTCACTCACTCACTCCCTCATTCACTCACTCATTCAATCCCTCACTCAGTCACTCCCTCACTCCCTCCCTCACTCACTCACTCACTCACTCCCTCACTCACTCACTCCCTCACTCACTCACTCACTCACTCACTCTCTCACTCACTCACTCCCTCGCTCACTCACTCACTCACTCACTCCATCACTCACTCACTCACTCCCTCACTCACTCGCTCACTCACTCCCTCACTCCCTCACTCATTCACTCCCTCACTCACTCCCTCACTCACTCACTCACTCACTCACTCACTCACTCACTCCCTCACTCACTCACTCACTCACTCCCTCACTCACTCACTCACTCACTCCCTCAGTCACTCACTCACTCACTCACTCACTCACTCACTCGATCACTCTCTCACTCACTTCCTCACTCACTCACTCCCTCACTTCCTCACTCACTCACTCACTCACTCACTCACTCAATTGTTCTCCTCCATATATTTCGAATTCTCTATCTTGTGCGATGTTGAGAAGAATATTTTCGTAGACAGGTGACATTTTCCTTCGCCTCTTTATCAGCATGTGCATACTTTTCCCCTCTACCCTGTCTTCAGTGTCAACGATAAGTGACTGCGCCTTCCGGCTTGAGAGAAGACAATTTAGTTGATTAATCCTCTCTGCAGCTCGTTGACCGGAAGTACAGCCATGTGAGAGGTAACTGACAGAGACGCTGTCAAGTTTTCATTTCCATTTTTCACTTTTACTCTACGGAGTCCAAGTGTCATTAGAATTCTTTGGCCTCAGGTTGCACCAAGTATTTAGATAATCCTTTTGTCCTTTCCTTCCACTGAATAATAACTTATCTTAGGCATGAATCAAATTCTGTTGAGGAAGTCATCACTCCAAACAGTCAAACAAAGAATGGTGACGTTAATGCCTTTTATGTCTAAGAAAATAATTTTCAATTTGTCTCATTTTTCTTTCGTTATCAATCCTTGTGTGAATTTGTGAGTTACAAAATTAAATTGCTTTTATGAATGATTTATTTCCACGCATCTGGCTTACTATGTTTGAGTTGTAATGCAAGTGTGAAGCTGTCTGCAGAAGTCATGAAAATTAACAATACTGTTATCTACTTCTATGTTGGAAGTCAATAAAACAGAGAAATCCAATCGAATTTGTATAAAGTTTAAGCACTGTTACATAGAGTAAGTATATTAGGTGGAGTGGTAACTCCGAATCAAATGAACTCGAGGTGAATGCAGTTTGGCATTGCAACCAAATGTGAGATATGCAAATTTTTGCGGTTTTGAAGAAATTACAACAGAATTGACTGATCATGATAGTAATGCAGAAGGAATGATTGTATTTCACAGATCCTCCGTGTCATGACAGCCTTGGAGAGGTAATGTATTAGAAATTCGATGCGTTGCTACTTTGATGCTCAATCTCAAGAGTGCATTTTCATAAGCGTGATCACCAAGGAATTCGCTACTGGTAAAGCAAAATTTGATCAAAGACAATGATTTCAATTAGCTTTGAAAGATGTAAATAGGTCCATATCCCTATTCAGATTCAATAAATAAAACATGAATTTGTGAATCATAAAATCATGCCGGTGAAAATTGAATTAAAAACTTGAAATTTTAGTCAAGAAAGCACGAATAATATCGCGACTTTTTCATGAAGACTTCTATTATAATACGGATGTTGAAATTCCCTTGATAATCAGTTTGATTTCTTCTTACTTAGGATGCTTTCAGCAAATATTGACTCCTTTTGATATCCAACATGTTTCATACTACTTATGTAGGAGAGTCATCTCGGTAGTATATAAATTGACAAATTTTGACCTTTTACAAAACTGCTGAAATAATTTTTTGGACCACGGGAACGTTATCTCCGCTAAAAACTGAATCTTTTGATATAAAAATTTTCACTGTATACAGATACTTGTTTGAGTCGACACTCTGCCTATGTATACTTACTGTATGGACTGTTAGAACTCTTTGAAGTGGTTATGCGAATGCAAGAGAATTCTATAGAATTTTCTTCTTCATAATCAGACTTACTTGGACTGCATTAGCAGCCTTCTGGCGGTGTGGTGAATACTGTTCACTATTTAATGGACACATTTTATCAGCTCTCAAAATAATTTTAAAAAGCTTCACCGCAAAGAGCGGTAGAAGTTAAATTATTCTACATTGGCAGATTGGTGACACTTTGCAGCTAATTTTGATGTTGTCTTTCTCTACTCAAATTATAATAATTCTTCTTCATACACATAGCGAAACTTCAGGAATTTATTTCTACACAACAGTGACGAATCACAAAATAGCTTTCTCCCGCCAACATAGAAATCGACAACAATGAAACCTCTAGAACGGAGGTTAAGCTTCATGCAATGCACAATAGTGGCAGAAAAATCGCACGCATTTTCTCTTAGATACACTTGTCAACGACTGTATCATTGGGTCAGTATCAGTCACATGAGTAAATCAAAGCTTTTCATTGGTCATTCATGCCCCAACTTAGTTCCCCCGGATGTGCCGCGACCTTGAGTCACTTTCCATTCTAGCCAACTTCAGATAAACAGTTTATTTCTATGCCCGCCAACAACACCTACATGAATAGAGGCTTTCTAGCGTCCCGTTAATGCTTCAACAGTGGATTATGCTTCCTGTTTTGGTATTGCACTAAGTACAAGTACGCACAAGCTGAAATTGATCACGAATAGCCTACTGCCCATCTTAACTACAGTCGAAGTTCGTTAATTCGGAATTATTAAGTTTTCGGTTAATTAAGATCATGCGGCTGTGGCATTTTTTGTATCTCCTGCATGTATAAGTTGCTGTTTGATTAAGACTTTCGATAATTAAGACATTGAAGGCCTGGCATTTATGGCCTCAATTAGCAACCTTTGACTGTATTCTTGCTTATCCTTTTATTCATCAAGGAATTGAAGAATATTAAATTTTAAAATCTAGGAACTTGGAATCTTCCAGGTTGCAGATATTTTCTCAGCTATTCACTGAAGTACATCCGGAATTAGAAATGAGTCAAGGGGGCAGAATCCACCTCCGAAAAAGGGCGCTGCATTCAACTCGATACAATCTTGAAGTTTCTTTGGTATCATCTTTGTCAACATGCGACGAAATCTCGATTGTTAGTTGTCTTGTGATGCTACTACACTGCAGTATCACATGAGCAAGAACTGAGACTTTCAACCGGTTCAACAACACTTAGTCTTACTTGATGAACTGCGCAGTATATTGAAGGGATTTTGAGGAGTTGAAGATTTTATTTATAAAAACTATTTCCGAACTTTTGGATAAGAAATGCGCATTTTCCGCAAATTAGGCGACATTAGAAAGTTCAATTTTGAGAACATTTTGTACAATTTGTTCTGTTCAAACTGCTCGTTTTCATTTCACTTCCTCAAGCTGCAAAGTAAGAGTGAAGTTCATGACAGATTCATGCACAGTCGAATTTGTCGTGAAAAACGAAGAGATAACCGAGTCTGTGCCTGAAGTTGATGAAATGGATTGCCTTGCTAACAAATGAGGTATTTTGCCCATGAAAAAGTGACTTTCGGGCTTGTCTGATGTCAATGAAAGGAAGCGCTTTTCACACCCTCAGATACCTGTCCAGTGGACCCCTTTCACATATTCTTAGTTTACCGGCTTAAACCAATATCAAATCATTAGGAAAGTTGATTTTAAGTACAGCATTGATGCATGCGTGTGGCAGGTCGGTATAACGAATCCCTTGAGTGTCTTTCAGCCTTCTCAGTAAACACGTGCGAAAATATAGTGTTTTTGTAAGTCAACCACATTTACTACAGCATCATTTGTACTAGGAGGCGGCGTTACGATATTTTCTGTCACAATAAAGCCTCAGATAGTTGATTTTAGTGAAATTGATCTCATCCATGCAGCCGAACCTTTCCATCTGTCCATTCTTTCAAATTTATCTAAAGCCATCAGAAATAGGCCTTAAATGAGTCAAAATTTCTGCACTTTTAGAACCTAAAACCAACTGTGGAGGTCTCAAACTCATCATTACTGCTGTGAAAAGTTTGTCAGCAGTCAGTTTTTGGTCCTCAACTATGAATATAGTGATAGCTTTCATTTCGGACATCGATTTATGTCGAGTTGTTCATATAGGCCAACCAGTCACGCGAAATCATGTGCGAAAGCAAAATATTCACATGTTGCGATCTTCCAACACATTGCACATCTACGAGCATGATGTGAACAATGAATAAATGACTTTCACTCTTTATTCACCATCGTGCACATCATTTTTCATCTAATTACAAAATTCTTGTGATAGGAATTTCTATACACCCTCTGATACATGAGGGGGGTGGACACCCTTGGCCCATCTACAATACTTCTACTGATTCAATTGAAGTGACATAACACCTGCAGATTCACTGTCAAAAATGATGATTTTACATGGGCATCAGCGGTTGATATATCCTCAGAGCAAACAATGAAATACATGTAGAAAAATGTGGCTCCGGGGTCCACTGGACCCCCTCAGGTCTCTGAGGGTTAAGCCTCGAACCACCTGTTCGACATCAAATAGTCGAGCAACAAAAATTACATGCAGTTGTGCGCCCTATCTAAGCCGAGGGCACTAGAAAGTCAAATTCATGAACTATTTTGAAATTTTTTTTTTTTCGAAGGTCTGAATTTGCCACTTTTGCAGTATAGAGAGATATGCCTAAGCCGAACCGAGCCGCTAGCCAGCTAGGCTTGAAACAGTCTGCCCACAGCTCGGCTTCAGCTTTGAGACGATTGGAGCCGCGGCTCCTCGCCTTGACTTGGCCTGAAATATTGTCATATTTCGTATGTGAACTGTGTATATGTGTACATGAACGTGACAGCACGTCTGTGAGGTAGTAGTGATTGAAGGTTAATTTTTCATTTGCATTTGATCACGACAATAATGGTCAATTTTGGCTATAGTGCACACTCAGTTAGTACCATATAAATCCTTTGTCTGAACTCAGCAGTGCAGGTGATGCGTATGTTGATGGACTGTGCTGTAACAGCGTGGTAGGCTAGTCTCTTCATAAGTTATCAAGAAATCATCCTTGCGCCTTTTCTCAAACTGAAATGTGCGCTGAGATAAACGTCATTCTGGAAAATTCATTATCCAATGGATGCTTGTGATTGATGGAGTGAATACGAAAAGTAGCTTGAGACATTTGGTACAGGGGTAGCAGGAAGTGAAGCGGTCCAACGGCAAGCGTTAACTTTGCATCCATACGACCCTGACTATTCAGAAGATCGCAATGTTACCGTTATTAACTTAAATCAAGACTGTATGAACAATACTTTGATGCTGCATTCATTTCTATACAGTAAATGTTCGGCAGTTAATCATTTGTGATCATGTATAGGCCGGCATGATAGCAATACAGAAGAAGCCCGTCGAAACCTTGGAGAAAATACTTCGATGGGAATGACTATTACTTCAAGACTCAGCCTTAGGAGAAGACTATCTACTTTTTTGCGCTTGATTATGTTACAAGCTACGAGAAATGATCATGTCATGAACGAGCAAAATCAAAGTCAATGATCGCATGATTGGCTTTAAATGTCTGCAATAATATTCAGATGAATAATAAAACTTACTTTAGTGAACTCATAAAGAAATGGAATTCATACACAAGTGTGAAATTCATTTCTCACAGAGTTATGATTCTTCAGTTAGTTAATAATTTGGACGAGTGCCTCAATTTAGCCTGATCTACAGGCCGATAAAAGAAAGCTATTAAGTAAAATTGTTCTCGTTAACAAAATTTTTGTTTAAAGACCGAGATTGTAATGCATTATTAAAATTTAGCGTACCTACTTGATAATCAACTCAATTTTTAAAAATTAAGCATCTTATTGATTAATATTCAGTCTGTTCGATATCTTATGAATTTTAAATATCAAAATCTATTTATGAAATTGAGTCATAATATTCCATGTTCAAATCAATCGAATCGACATCATTTGTACTGAAGCGTGATTTCCTAGCCGTTATTCATCATCAATAGCAAATATTTTTAGCCAAACTTCAGAAAAACTTCAATATTTAGCGAATTATTTAAACTTCTTATTTAAATTTTATAGTACGGAAGTGCGTGAGTTAGAACCATCATTGGAACGTGAGTTGGAGCGAGGAATACAGCGCATAAATCGACATCGAGAAAGTTTTTCATTTCATTGTTCAATGTCCAGTTTATATTGAAATCAGGAGATAGTACCTTCCTTCATTCAGATGTCTATGAAGAGCACCTGTATTTGAAGGTTCCCTTCTGTTTGACTAGAAGGGCAGAATTGAAGCATGTAGCGTTATTGAAATGGCACAATCTGCTGACATAATATCATAGCAATCGAACAATGAGCAGCCAGTTCAACATTAAACACGCCAAATTGTGCAAAGTTTCAGTGACTGTCATCAACCGGATCACACAGCAAAGAGACACAGACGCTGTCAAGTTCTACAGAGAAGTTTGTGAACGTTTTTTCATGCGCTTGCTAACTTTTTTAATAATAATGATCGGAGGGCCCAACATTACGGAGAAAACTTTTGCGCAATGATCTGAATTCTTCAAATCTGATGGAATCGTGGCGATCGGGACGTTTTGAAGGAATTCACAGCAATCCGCTTGCGGCAGACGACTATTTTTCTTATCTCTGCAAAGTATTAAAAAATTCTTTTTGCCCACTTAGTAAGTTCCTGCATGTACCATCGTTTTGAATCAGTTTGCTTGTGTTAAATTTTTATCACATTTATGTCAGCAGCAAGCCGGCAATAGATCATTTTTGACTTTTGATTCTTCAGCAAACTTCACACAATTCGATGCGAACAGAAGTCTAAATGCGTTATAAATTCATTCTGCAGCTTATCACTCTTTATATAGAAGACATTTTGAAAACCAGACTTTGAATAGTCATTGCAACTGAGCTGTCTCAGAGAAGATGTGAGAACTCATCATCTGACGCCGCGCAAGACATGAACGTTCCATATGTTAATTGCAAGAAATCTCATTTGCAGTAATGCATTTTCTTTAATCCTCGTTTCCACTGACATATGGATTCAGGTTTGATGAGAAGAAAACTCCTTGATTGCACCTTAATTTCACATTGTCAAGCAAAGAAACTGCAATCATTGAGACAGGGCAATCTAATCAGGATAGTCCAAATGACTCTTTCATCTTAAACGATCATATGTAGTTCAGCTCATTCAGGTTGAAGACAAGACATAGAAATGATGATTTAAATAATGAACAAAGTTAGTACAGATAAACAAAGACAGATGCAGCAAAAATCATTTACAAATGTCCGATCCTATGGGTGATGATGCAAGTCGATCTAGCTTTAATAAATCTATCCAGTCAATGTAAAATACTCCCTGTTCCTCGAAATCCGTGCAATTTCGATCAGTTAGAATTTCCAAAACCAATCTCGGGATTCGAAGTTTCACTAATTGATAAAAATTCGAATCCCGAGATTGGTTAGGGGGAAGTTTTCGACCGGAAGTTCTTGAATCAACTTCGTAACCAAAGTCGGAAAAGTGGTGATCAAAAGGAAGAGGACATCGATTCTTATAGAATCATTCTCATCCTCGCACTTCGAACGCCCGCGAATAATTTTGAAAATAGTTGAGCCATAAATGGAATAAGGAGGAGATAGGCCTATTTGGTGCTTGAAAGGGACTCTCTAATACATGCATTTGTTGCTACCGGTATTTAATCAAATAACATTTCAAATGAGGTCCTTAGATAGCCTTCTGAATCAGAATTTTATAGTAGGTCTACGCATGTGAAGATCCCAACATTCCAGAAGAACCTGTCAACCTACACCTGTCAATGAGCTGTCAATAAATTGATGCTCAAACAATCTGGTTGAGACAATGTAAGGCCTATTTATCGGAAATATCCATTCAGTATCTTCTTCATTGACTTCGTCTTGCTTCATTTTCTCGCCAGTTTCTGCAACGTGTGCTTTTCACTATGCATAAACCTCATAGACCGGGGACAATGTGTTTTTCTACTGTGCATAACAGCCATTGCATTTTCATGGGATCACTTGCGATATGATGGCCTTGTGGCAAGAATTGACAATTATGACAAGTTTCACTGATTTGATTCTCCTTTAGATCTAGCAACATTGACCTAGATCAGTGCCTACACGATCATCTGTTATCCCCTCTAATCTAAATAAAGGCGAAAAGTCGAATTCCTGTCGCCAAATCATTTCTTTTTCATAACCATATTTCCGACAAAAATACAAAAAACAGTCTTTTAAAATGGATCGTGATAACAATTAAATCATGAATCGATGCCTATCTTTCTTAAGTCGATAAAATAACAGCAGATTTGTTAAAGTGACATCTCTCCATGCCAGGATCCTACAAAGCAATCCAGTTAAATCGCTACTCATTTTGATGGATCAGATAAATGAAACACTGAAAGTGAACTAAGTATGCAGAGATGGAGAGAACGCTTGGAAACACCTGCGTTTTGTTACCTGCAGCCAAACGTTGAAGCCGCTCGGTTTCATTATGAAGATCTCGGTTTTCATCAACAGGTTGCAAGCAGACTTTGGTTGATATTTTGGTCGGCTTTTTGTTGGACACTCTACAGCTGACCGCTGAGGAGCGCAGACGGCTGAGGACGTTCTTACGTGTGACAATGTGAATACTCGAGGTGAGATGGCGACTGCGAGCCATGCCCTTCGTTCGAGGATGGATGAAACCTGTCGCATTCTTTTCCTCCTGACCGAACGGGATGCTTCCCAATGATTGCTGTGCTCATTCATGTGTAGGCTCATAGGAAGGGAGCAATCTGTGCTATTCCTCTTTTTACGATATATTAGAAGATGAGCAATGATCTTCCTGACAAAAAAAGAAAAACTCAATTTTTAGAATATTATTCATCGCAAATGATCGCAGAAGGAACGACGCTTGTTATTCTGACACCAATGAAGAAACCACAGTAGGTGACATGCCACGCGTGATTCACACGTAATTACAGAACACCCCAAACATCCGTGGTTAAAGACATTCTATTCTTCTACCCGCGTATACATGCGCGTTGCACTAAGAGTCAGAAATCACTTGATCTGATGTTGTTAAAACATGGGAAATGTTTATGAATACGCGCGGGCAAGCGTTTAAAGTTTGCGTGTCGTCCACGGTTGTCTGCGTTGCCACTTGAACCACGGATGAACCGCTAAGCATGTTCTGTCTTCCCTGAGCATGAAATTGAAGTCCTATCACATTGTTTAGCCTCTGATACATGCAGACACATGAGACGCAAAGTCTATATAACAGGACTGCTGACAGATGTTGCAGCAATGCCCCGCATAGCCACGGATGTTTGGGGTCATGTGTAATTACGCGTGATTGAGCGTGGCATGTCACCTAAGCTTGCCCACCACTGTGTTCGCTATACTATTCGTTGGATATTACATGTACATTGGAACATAGGCATACACCGCAATAATTGCCTCTTTAGGTCTAATCATGGTCCATGATATGTTCTATATTCCAACAAGATCAAAATATTCTAAATACTTTCGAATGAAGATAAAAAGACATCTAACCTCGATTGAAATTTCAATCGAGGTCGAAACAGTGATTAAAACTATAAAGCGTCGCAAGCCTAAATTATGCCGTTTACTTTTATGTGGTTGCTAAAATGTGAAGGGGCCAAATCGAATCGCGTTATGGATATCGGCATGGGTCGAAGAGTATGAATGGAGTCACCTTCCCTCAGAAGCAGCCGAGAGAGGGCTACAGATTCAAATCTCATGACATAACATTGATTACACGGAAGGCAAGCCTGTATTCTTGTAACATGAATGAGGAAATCTCTCCCAACGAAGAAGTTCTGTTGTATTTTGATAGTCCATTCTACATGTATACAATAACAAGTCGGCTACAGTGAGATAGTCTCTCGCTTTATCTTTGCATGATTGCAGTTCAACTCTTTTGACCTATGTACACTGCCATGGACTGGACCGCCGAAAATCCCCAGTAAATCATCTCATTAATCCAGCGACATTTATCAATGTGGGTGGATATCATAATCAAAGTTGTCCTTGACAATATAAGTACCTTTTCCTTATTACTGCGATAATTTCGGTGATTTAGTTTCCTAATGCCGTGATTAAAAGCGATTAACAGGAATAATATGCGACAGCTCAGACACTTAAGAGAAATTGATGAGTGATAGATGTCATTATCGAATGAATCATTGTATTTCTACAAGAATATCACAATCTGAATCTTGCTGTTTGAAATAATTATTATTCATCTTTAACTAATTATTCTGTCTATGGATTGAGAATTCTGCCATGTACAGTGGAGTGAAATCCAATAGAATGCAATAAGAAGAGGTGTGTTTCTGACTTTTCAATGGTCTATTAAGGTCCATTCACACTGGACTCGGCGCGGCGCGTCTCACGCGTTCAGACACTGTGACATGCCACGCTCAATCACGCGTAATTAAATATGACCCTAAACATCCGTGACTATGCGTGACATTGCTGCAACATCTGTCGGCAGTCCTGTTAAATAGACTTTGCGTCTCATGTGTCTGCATGTATCAGAGGCTAAACAATGTGATAGGACCTCAATTTCATGCTCAGGGAAGACAGAACATGCTGAGCGGTTCATCCGTGGTTCAAGCAGCAACGCAGACAACCGTGGACGACGCGCAAACTATAAACGCTCGCCAGCGGGTATTCATAAACATTTCCCATGTTTTAACAGCATCAGATCAATTGATTTCTGACTCTTAGTGCAACGCGCATGTATACGCGGGTAGAAGAATAGAATGTCCTTAACCACGGATGTTTGGGGTGTTCTGTAATTACGCGTGACATGTCACTTAGTGGAATTTTCGCTCAGAATCTAAAAAACATGAGACTGTTCACACAGAGGCACGCGTCCAAGTAATTTCAGAAAAAATACATGAAATGACGTGCGGTTTGCTTACGAGACAGGAATATCCATCTCGCGCCAATTGCTCTACTCCCGCACTGAAACCTGACACCACAAGTTGCCAGATGTTCGTGTATTGAAATGAATTGACTTTCGACATAGCTATCTGACCTTCTGACCTGTTCTGACCTTCTGTGAGGACAACTTGATTAAATGAACATTAAAATTTGTCATCGTTCTCAACTTATCTGATAATCTTCAATAGAGTGATAGGCTACTCCCGATTACTATAATAAACGATGCAAGCTAATAAAGGTCATTGTGTGAGCTGAGTTATGACAAAGTCAATCTGTGCGATTCTATTTCATGATCTGTCACGTGTGCCTTAATGTCAAGCTGAGTGAAAATGTGTAAATGATATGCTTGTCCTTAAAAAACCCTATTCTTTACAAATGTCAAATAGCAAATCATAGAGTAGGTATATTAGGTAGAGTGGTAACTCCGCATTTATTAAATCCCAAATGTGTATGCACTTTTGATTTTATCAAATGAACTCAAGGGGATATAGTTAGCAATTGTTGCCATGTGTATGATTTCCATTTTGTTTTGCAGTTTTGAAGAAATGGCCACGGAATTGAGTGATCATGATTGTAATGCAGAAGGAAATGATGGTATTTTTTCAGATTCTCAGTGTCATGACAACCTTACAGAGGTGATGTTTGCTAAATTAGCAACTCAATGACCTGCTATTCCTTTCATGCTGAATCTCAAGAGCGTGATCGTATCACAGGCAACCTGCCACTGGCAGAGCAAACTCACATAATCAAATCTTTAATTTAATCTTAAAATTTAATCTGAATTTTAAAATACATTCTAACAATTCTCGTTGCACATAGACATGCATTATATTTGAAGTTATGCGAACTGACTTGGAGGTGCGACTTTCCTCATCTTTGTTAATGGAATTACATCCAGATTTGTCATCGAAGAAACATGTGGAACATGTCCAATGACATTAGTCTGAAGCAGTGTATAGATTCCGCACACGTATTATCAATATTTCAAATCATCACTTAAATAGCTCGGGTGTATTTTTGGTTGTACGCTTGTCGGTGACAGTGTATGCCAAAGATAATATGTAATCACCTGTCTTTGAGTTTAGCTAAATTAACAGTCTAAATCGAACGATATAAGTCTTTTTTCCATCAAATTTGGCAATGGGACTAAGAACGTTGCAAAGAATTGAATGTTTTATATTATAATTTGCCTCCATAAACGTGTAGGCGCATATTTTTGTAATGTTCCTAAGTTATTCAGTTCTACCTGTAGCAGAGGCCAATCGGAAAATAATAAAAAACAATTTTGTAAAAATATGGAAGAGCTATAATTGAATTTGTATCGCAAAAAATGCATTGAAATATTGAGAGTGATTTCTTTGTACGTATGTTGGTTGACTTCATGTGTATCGAAAGAGGCATGTCATTTTTCAGTTAACATTATACAATTCCTTGAACAAGATTCGGCTTTTGGATTATTTATTCATGTACAAACCAGGGTATGCATTTATCTGATAATTTTGGATATGCTAACATGCAAATGAGAAGCTAAATCATCCAATGAAAATTCTATAATTATCTAACAGGTATTTCAGATAAGCTTCAGATTTTGATACGCTTGCATGTAGTTACATGTATACGAAGTGTCAAAATGTATATTCCTTAAACGTCAATTAAAATCATAGGAAGTAGGTACTGTATAATGTAATTAAATACCAGTTTTAAGAATTGCAATTCAT
Source organism: Prostheceraeus crozeri (assembly GCA_907163375.1). Lineage (NCBI taxonomy): Eukaryota > Metazoa > Platyhelminthes > Polycladida > Euryleptidae > Prostheceraeus > Prostheceraeus crozeri. The sequence continues at coordinate 3,316 of CAJQUW010000548.1, read as the reverse complement.
CAGAACCTTGTCCCCCCAAACTGATTTTCTGGCTACGCCCCTGCTACTCAATGTAGCAAACGATTAGCTTTTGCAAACTTATGAAATTTATAGCAATCCTCATATCCTAACGATTAATTTGCAATGTCAATCACCGAAAAGTACTTCACGTGCAATTGGAAAAAAGTAACTTTCGCAATTTCTTTCTCTTTCATCTGTTTTTGCTTGTGCGCCATTCCTTCAAGCATCAGAAGTCATCAGAACGCTTCTTCATATCGTTTATTTGATACAGATCGTAGACTTCTTAACCAATTTAGTTGAAACACACTTAATTTGAAAGGAAATTTCACGAAGACGATGGTGGCATCTATTTTACAATCTGTACATGTTCTCTCAATCATGCGACAACCACAACTTACAGATTTTGATACTCAAGAGAGCAATTTCTGTAGATTCGTTCTGTAGTTTCTGTAGTTCTGTAGTTCTGTAATTTTTCTAGATTCTGTAGATTACGTGACGAAAATCAACAGGACGGAATGCCTTTTTATCACCATATACTGACCTCAACAATCTTCTCAGATTGACCCTATTTTCTAGACCGTTGGTCGACCAAAACTCATCGGATATTGCCCTAAAATAGACTGCTCCTAGCAAGCAATACTTCCCCCCCATTCCCCTATGCTGCTCCTCTCCACGCGGCTCGGTGAGAAAAGGAACTTTGGTTGGACGCGCCGCGTTCGGTGTGAATGGACCTTTATTCTTGAGGTTATAAGCACAACTTCATAACAACAGCATTACAGATTGCTTGATGAAAGAATTGGAAATGGGTTTTCAAATTCAACAAACTTTATACACGTATGTTTAGAAAGCTCATGTTCTGAGATTGCTCCTGTGAAAATGTCATTATATATATATATGTCATTATCATATATATGGATCTAGTCTTTTTGTTCGACACGATATCTTTAAAAAAAACGTTCATTTCATCGACAACTCATACGTAGAATTCTATGGTCCATTTTGCTAATGCGTTCATTTGTTCGAAAAAAATCATCATCGGATATCAATGTATTACTTTTCTATGAAATAGATCATTTTATGGCGTAAATCATGGAAATCCCAAACCTTGGGAAGCTCAAATCAAAATTTGAATGGGATGTTTTGATAACATAATTTGCGATATTCATTACTTTGCTTCCGTAATTTGATAAAATGGAGGGAGTTTCAAGAAACAAAAAACATCAAAAGATGAACCTCTTCTCTCGTTTGTTTGCAATGAATATGCTTACATTATTGACAGAAAGAGTAACGATCAAACCCATTGGACTTGTACTGAAGTTAATTCACAGACATGTAAAGTATATGAGTATGGCTAAATGCGTGTCGAACAAATGAACGTGTCGAACAAATGAACGTGTCGAACAAATGAACCTGTCGAACAAATGAACCTGTCGAACAAATGAACCTGTCGAACAAATGAACCTGTCGAACAAATGAACCTGTCGAACAAATGAACGTGTCGAACAAATGAACGTGTCGAACAAATGAACGTGTCAAACAAATGAACCTGTCGAACAAATGAACGTGTCAAACAAATGAACCTGTCGAGGAAATGAACCTGTCGAACAAATGAACGTGTCAAACAAATGAACCTGTCGAGGAAATGAACCTGTCGAACAAATGAACGTGTCGAACAAATGAACGTGTCGAACAAATGAACGTATCGAACAAATGAACGTATCGAACAAATGAACGTGTCGAACAAATGAACGTGTCAAACAAATGAACCTGTCGAGGAAATGAACCTGTCGAACAAATGAACGTGTCGAACAAATGAACGTGTCGAACAAATGAACGTGTCAAACAAATGAACCTGTCGAACAAATGAACGTGTCAAACAAATGAACCTGTCGAGGAAATGAACCTGTCGAACAAATGAACGTGTCAAACAAATGAACCTGTCGAGGAAATGAACCTGTCGAACAAATGAACGTGTCGAACAAATGAACGTGTCGAACAAATGAACGTATCGAACAAATGAACGTATCGAACAAATGAACGTGTCGAACAAATGAACGTGTCAAACAAATGAACCTGTCGAGGAAATGAACCTGTTGAACAAATGAACGCGTCGAACAAATGAACGTGTCAAACAAATGAACCTGTCGAGGAAATGAACCTGTCGAACAAATGAACGTGTCGAACAAATGAACGTGTCGAACAAATGAACGTATCGAACAAATGAACGTGTCGAACAAATGAACGTGTCGAACAAATGAACCTGTCGAGGAAATGAACCTGTCGAACAAATGAACGTGTCAAACAAATGAACCTGTCGAGGAAATGAACCTGTCGAACAAATGAACGTGTCAAACAAATGAACCTGTCGAGGAAATGAACCTGTCGAACAAATGAACGTGTCGAACAAATGAACGTATCGAACAAATGAACGTGTCGAACAAATGAACGTGTCGAACAAATGAACGTGTCAAACAAATGAACCTGTCGAACAAATGAACGTGTCAAACAAATGAACCTGTCGAGGAAATGAACCTGTCGAACAAATGAACGTGTCGAACAAATGAACGTGTCAAACAAATGAACCTGTCGAGGAAATGAACCTGTCGAACAAATGAACGTGTCGAACAAATGAACGTATCGAACAAATGAACGTGTCGAACAAATGAACGTGTCGAACAAATGAACGTGTCAAACAAATGAACCTGTCGAACAAATGAACGTGTCAAACAAATGAACCTGTCGAACAAATGAACGTGTCGAACAAATGAACGTGTCGAACAAATGAACGTGTCGAACAAATGAACCTGTCGAACAAATGAACCTGTCGAACAAATGAACCTGTCGAACAAAACGTCCATCCCCATATGTATATAAAGTCAACACTCCATATATATTACTACGGAACCACTCCCGTCTCTGTTAATCATCTATCAATACAGAATATGACGGCACAAGAAAATCGGCGTTTCCTCCTGCCAGGACTTCTCCACAGGCATGGATGTATGACAAAACCATGCTTCAGTTTGGCTTACAAGCACAAAAGACCACTCGTCATCTCCTGCTTGTGCTAATGCATGACCAGGCTATGAATGATAAATGCCTTGTTATGTTATGCATTGTTAACGGTTCATGGCAGATGTCATAGCTTTGTCTACACCTGTGAAGAAGTCCTAGCAGGATGAAGCGTCAGGATTCTTGTGCCTTTCATCATATTTCCTTACAACTGAATAAAGATGATTGAATGAGTAGGGAGTACTTTCGTTTTCCGAACGATGAAAAAAACACCCGAATACAATTCTTGCCTGACAGGTCATAT
>CAJQUW010000546.1:0-258356 GCA_907163375.1 Prostheceraeus crozeri | reverse complement strand
CCAGCTGGATTAATACTTATGACATAAATTTTTCGGTAAACACAACGTGCGTAGTCTCACGCACCCGCTTTATTGCCGTTAAAAGTGATTTTTCTAAAAGAAACATCGGACCATTTCGTTTCGCCTCACCGTCAGAGCTTGCTCACTCCCGCGTTCACGCGCTTAAATGGCGGGAAGAAGTACAAATTACTTTATATAGCAAGCACCTCAAACTAGTCTTCTTTATCTTAGTCCTAAATCGTGTTTTCCTATTGATTGTCAGGCTCTCCAATCATTCTCAAATATATCGTCTACTTTCAGAAGTCTCCCTAGCCAAGTACAGGGTACTGACTTGGAATCTGAATTATCTAAATGAAAGTCAACTGATGGTCATACGAGATATTGCGATGTTCGGCGTTTATGTGTTCGCGACCAGGGAGCACTATGGCGGTAGCCTTTATTAGCTCCTATACTCCTTTTGTGTTCATGAAAACGGAGATTTCTCATTGCGAGACTGGTTCTGTCCGATATACGCTTTGTTGCAATACAACATGAACCTATACCACGACATGTAGTGCTCAAACAAGTGTAGCGCGCGGGAGTTATTTTCACAATGTCGCACGTACAATTATTTAATTAGCTTTATATTTTAATTGTTGCTAATGCTCTTCGCCTGGCTTATTAATTTCACTTACATGTAAATTTGTACTTCTTTATTAGACTTGTTATTTTGCGGGTTGCAACTGATCACTGATGAAATCAATGTCTAAAGTAGCTTGTCTTTATTTCTTTGATGTATTCATTAGTACTGTTTTTATTATTTATTATTGTCTACCACATTAGAATGATTGATTAGTTCTAAAGCCGTTATAAGTCAGACGAATTTCATTTTTTCTACAGATTTACTGTCATCCTCAAACGTGTGGAACAACGCCTTTTGACTAATAATTACTATTTCTAACGAAATTACTTTAACGTGATTGGGAAGCCAACAATCATTACGAAGAGTTGATTTCCGTATGGCAACTTTTGGTTATACCATTTGTAGTTAATCTCATCTTTTATGTAAATTGCTTATTATCAAGAAAATTCAATACATTATTAAGAGGGTATCAATTCTAATGTAAACGGTATGTGTTTTATTTATATTGTTGAAATTATTCAAAATAAGATGCACATAGTCATTGTTATTGGGGAGAATGGTCCATAATAATATCGTTCGATGTACCTTTTATAAAATTTGGGGCCTAATGTGATGGTTTTCCGCTGTGATTTAAGTGATATTGATTCTATGTGATTCATCATTATTATAGCGAACGGTGGGGGGAAAAATGAGCGCCCATAGGGCTCATCCTTCCTCTGCAGATAGGTTTTCCCTTTGGGTAAGTTATTTCGTAATTATGTACAGATGAAATTAAGAGATTTTTTCAAATAGTTAACACTAGATACCATACCGTTTAATTTTATACCAATGTTCCACAGCAAGCTGGTACCACCGATTTCAATTCCATCTGATATTGGAACTATTCCGTTAAATGGTTAGTAACTTCTAAGGAAATAAATGTCTCATTTTTTGACTGACAGGAATGCTATTAGATCTTTGAATGTTCATTGAAATTCTTGGTATTTTTTTTTAGGGGTGCAGGTTCTAAATTTTACCAGCTGATTTAAAAGGATGCTAGGCCAGCCAGTCCAATTTTTGCGTTGGTGCTTTTTCTAAGATGCTATGGGTCTCAATCGGATGGCATCCGTTTGTCAGTTTCAGGCTTTATGATCTTTTTATCAAAACGTGATGAAATTTAGCAGGTGACTACCTGAAACTAATAACTTTTGTGAATCGATTATATGGTTACTTTTAGTAATGGAATCTTACCATTCTATTAGCTTGATTCTCGGACTAGAGTTGTTTTTGGGGATTTATCTTGCTAACTTGTAACTGGGTCTTCATACGAAGATAACTCCTCGGTTCTTTCAATGATATTTAGTTTGTCGGTATTATATAGACGAGTTCGAACTTATCAAGAGGGCGATTAGTAGGACTAAGTTATCAGATAAAAGAAACGACCCTTAGTAGCACTTAAACATTTTCTTCATTATTGTTTGTACTATCTGTATTACATATGGTACTAAATTTCTTTTTGTTGACTCTGTTGGGATCACCGCCTTGATATCATTTTATGTTCCGCAGTTCTTGCATTTTCGGCATCACTTCTAGGAGGCACCTCTACTAACAGTATTTTTAGGGATAAAGGCTCTTGTACCAGCCGCGGATTCAGTACTAACATTTAGTGGAATTGCTCAAATTTCTCCTCTTTATCCACCCTAAGTTTGTGCTGTTCAGGACTGTCGTTAGTATTTAGCTTATTTTCCTTTCGCCTCCGTTTATTCATAGAATGAGGCGTAGGAGTAACTCCTTGGGCCTCTTACCAAGTACAGTCTTGAATTCTCAATGGGATATCAATGTTGTTTCGTTAGTGATGTTGGAATACGATCTTAAGTTTGAGGATTTAATACCTATGTTTGTGGTCTGTGGCTCTTACACGAACCAAAACTGGTCCTTGAATCCGAAAGAAAAAATCAAATTTTTCGTCTACTGTAGCTTGAGTCTTGTGAAGATGGGTCTATGGTCGGCCCTGTCACTCCTTTTCCATTCCTTTGAATGACCGAGAGTACTGTCACAATTTGTTCCTCTCGCTTGGCTGACCACTCCAAGATATGGATTGACAGCTATCGCGTGCCGATCTGTTCCGCTACCGCGTATCGTTCAAATGATTCGTAGGACAACACTCCTCGACTTCACAACTATCAGCTCTTCTGACGTATAAATCCCGCAGGCATCCCTCACGCAGATCCTCATTCTTCAGTGACATCGACTTGCGCGGAAGCGGCGCTGATATTTCATTGAAACGAGCCGGGATGCGCCGCTCATCCTGTTCTCGGCTTAACATTGCGATATGACTCTGTACGCTAAGCAGGTCATAAGGAAAACAATGAGTGGTGTGAGACTTTAGAGCTCTTGACCATCATAATTAAGCAGCGCTCTTGGTATTACACCAGGGAATAAAAGGTAGTACCCCCTTGCGTACATACATTGGGTCTAAAATTAACTGTTATGGTATCTGTGGTATCGATTTGAAATCAATCTTCTTAATTTCATCTGTTCACTATTTCGAAGTTAACCGCGCCTACAATAGGGAAAATATCTGCAGAGGATGGGAATGCCTCCACTCAATATGGGCGCTCATTTTGTTCCTCCACGTTCGCCTATCAATTACACTTGATGAATCACCATCTAGAACTCCATTAGCACTTAAATCTCTAGCGGAGAAATCTCAATGAACTCATTAGGCCCAAATTTATAAAAGGTACATCGACGTATATTATTTTGGGACCATTTCCCCTAATAACAATGACCTATGCAGTTTATTTTGAATTCTAACGTTTAACACTCTACTAAATAAACACCAGCACCGTTTACATGTAGTATAGCTTCTTATACTAATGTATTGCAACTTCTGGATATAAGCATTTACATAAACAGATGACGCATTATCTAATATGGTATACAACTAGCGCTGCACATTCTGGACACGACTCTCTTGTAATGATTGTTGGCTTACCCTATCACCGTTAAGAGTAATTTCGTTAGAATTAGTATTAATTATGTCCAAAAGGCCGTTGTTCAACAGTTTGAGGATGAAAGTAAATCTGTAGCAAAAAATGAAAATTCGTCCCCTGACTAATAACGGCTTTAGAAACTATCATTTATGTTGTAGACATAAATAACCGAAAAATAAAACAGTACTAATGCAATCACACAAAAGACTCTTAACAAAGCTCACTTTTGTACTATTGCGATTTCATCAGTGAGTGTTGCACACTCCCGCAAAATAAAAAGTCTATTAAAAATGTTCCCATAATTTACCCTGTAAGTGTAATTAATAAGCCTGGCAAGAGCGTTTTGCATCAACTTAAGATATAATGCTAATGTAATAATATTGTACGTGCGACATGTGAAAAATAAACTCCCCCCCTCACCCTTGCTTTGAGCAGACATGCCGTGTATTAGGTTCATGTAGTTAGTACTTTGACCAACAACAGCAGCTATATCGGACAGACCAGTCGTCCTATTAAATCTCGGTTTCATGAACTCAAAGGTGTCATAGCACTCTCTTAAAGACCGCACCATAAGTGCTCTGTCCGAACCATAATCGCCGAACAGCGCAATATTCTAGACAATCAGTGATATTTAATTTAGGTTTTCTTTGCCATGTCAGTTCGCACTGTACTTGCTAGAATACTGAAAGTCCGATATATTAGAATGTTGGAACCTGAAAATCAATAGAAAACACGAGTTTAACTTCTGCGAATCGTACAGTGTGTTTGAGGTGTTGCTATTTTAAAGTTATTTGTTACTTCTTCTCCGCCATTTTATCGCGCGTCGCTCCGTGAGCACCACGCTTGGATCGGGTGAGCGGAAACGTTGGTCCGTTGCGTCTTCTTTTATTAATCTCTTTTATCAGGCAATATTATAGCTATGGGGGATGAGATACACAGTATGTGTTTTCCGAGAAAAATTATGGCATTACTCCCGTCATTTAGGTCTTACGAGAATACTTTGACCGGATTAATTCAGTCATAATTCCGTCACTTTATCATTAACTTTGGCAAATGACAAGTTCGAATTTGATTCTCAACCTTCAATCAAAAAACCTCATCAATCGCAATGTTGACTTTTACACCTTGAAGTGTCAGTAGTCTATAACTGCATGTTTTTTGTGGAGTTGTAGTTATTTCATCTTCGTCAATTCTTCTTGCTTCAGACTGGTAACGTTCTGCTTATTTGTGTTAATCATCAATCCTTGATTTGTCTCCGGGAATTGGAATCGTTACTGTCATCATCCATCTCGCTGATCCGGCTCAACAGGATAAAAATCCTCTATTCGTGTTCATACCTTGCATCGCGGAAACAGATGGTTATGGTCATTAACTCCAACATTGGGAATCCAAGTAGATAAATTTAGAACATTAATGCGGTATTGGTGCTATTGCCTTTGTGGGATGTCCAGAGAGCTTAAAAGTGTTGACAGCACTTGCTGCTCCTTTGTCATTCTAGTTGATGGATACTTATAAAAAGACTTGCCCAAACTGAATGCAACCGCGAAAATTAACCAGCGAAATGAAAACATCTAAATAATGTCCGTATACTTAGTCTTCTGTCTCTATTCACGTTTTCAAGTTTGGGCACGCTTTCTAGTGTTCATCCTGCCAGTAATTATTAAATCGCTCTGTGATTCCATCAAGCAGCATCCCATATATGCTCATCAAGAGGCTCATACATGTATACAATTAGTTCTCTTGGCATGATGCTCTTACTTAAATATTTGATATACTGAAGGATTTGTAAGTAGTAAGGCTGAGCTTCTGCCTTTACTTTTTTGTTTATGTAATTTAACGCGGACGTCGCTTCGAAGATCATGATGTTGAAATTTGTGGGATAGGGGATCGGCGGTGCGTGCGTGTCTTCGCTAAGTATTTAAGAACATGGTAACACTAGCTACTTCCTCTTCGTCTGACGTCTCGAGCCAGTGCCCCGAGGTAGGTCGTGTCTTCATGATGGTGTGTCCTCCATTCCTGTCAGTTCTAAATCGCTAGCGATCTCTCGCATCATACTTGTGGTTCCAGCGGTCTCAGTTGACCATGTGACGGCCGTCTGCGCTTCTATCGTTCTGCTCCTCTGACATCGAGTTCGCTAAAAGGAACTATGCACTCCAAACTCGATCTTCTCGTTTGCCTACCTTACGGCACAAACCTTTGAAAGGTCGTTTTCTTCTCCTAGTTGACATTGAATCCATGGGAAAACATTGGAACAATTTGATGACATAATTACCATTGCCAATACGAACAATGAGCAACCAGCTCAGCTTTAAACACCGCACACAAATTGTTCAAAGTTTCAGTGCACTGCTATCAACCGGATTCACACAGCAAAGAGAACCTCACAGACGATGTCAAGTTCTACAGAGAAGATTGTGGACGTTTTTCAGTGCTGACTACTATGCTTTCTTCAATAATGATCTGGAGGGCCCCACTCTTATATCGAGGAAAAACTCGATGAAGTCAGAGACGAGAAGACTCGACCACTTAGTCATGACTTTTCTGCGAGAGTTGTGTATCCTTTTAGTCAGGATTCACTTCCAGCCGGACTTCCAATGACACTTTCGGGGGGATCGACCTCTAGACTAAAAGATCGCTAGGCCAAGCACTTAACCACTGGTCGTACACGCCGGACGGATCTTTCTGCCGCTGCGGACCACTTCGGCGGGATTTCTTGAGGGGTCCGTGGAATTTTGACAATTTTGGTAAATTCCAGCGTTCCGCGACGCTTTTCTTGATAATTAATGTCGTTTTTCGTTACCAACTATAAAACATAGTGTCACAAAGATGAAATAAAAGTATTAGTTTTTTTTCGTGCTGCTACTATCTTTTTCAATAATGATCGGAGGGCCCAACATTATCGAGAAAACTCGAGAAGTCAGGACGGAGCTGACATAGCCAGCCTTATACTGGAGAGTTGTGATCTTTTAGTCAGGATGCCCTTCCAGCCGACTTCCAATGACACTTTCGGGGCTCGACCTCTAAACCAAAAGATCGCTAGGCCAAGCACTTAGCCACTGGTGAACGCATACACGCGACCGGATCCTTTTATCTGCCGCTAGCGGAATTCGAGCCGGAATTCTTTGAGGCCGTCCGTGGAAATTTTGACAATTTGGTAATTCCGGCGATCTTTTTTCTTGATAATTATTCGTTTTACCGTTACCAACTACGTAACAATACTCGCTGTCCAAAATGAAAAAAGATTGATGATCTGCAGTATCATTTCAACATAATTTCTATAGACTATTGCTGGAGCGATATGTTGTCAACACCTACACCAGTTGCGTGACCCTGTACTTGCCATCTCCTAGGACCGACAATTGAAAATTCTCACATTTGCGATGATGAAAGTCATCCCTGTAAGCCATCTTATAATCTAGAATTATAATGCTTACTAATTTAAATCATTAGTTAAAGTAGTCCTAAGGAGGACTGATGGCGTTCTCCAATCCGCAAGTGTACAAAGGCAATGCTACTGTAACCATTGGATTAATCAGTTCTTAAAAGAACTCAATGTAGCTTTCTCGTGGCAACGAATTAAAATTGATCAGGCTTTGGCCCATTATCTCGGTTAAAAATGGGATATCTTAAGGACTTGTACTAATACCATAGATTCCAAACAATCCGCCCGTTTACCAACATGTTCTCAATTACAAGAGTCTCTAAATATCCTGTACCGACTACACGATGATGATCGTTTAGTGGAAATGAAATAAGACAATGGTTACCATGAGGTTAAGGTACAACTTAAAAAATGGATATTATAGAACAACAGGAAACCGATGAATAGAAATTGGAAAAATGGAGGTAAAATATGGAAATACAACGATGCTACACTGTAAACTGTCACCTCCTAAAATCGAAGAAATCTGCATCCTAAAGCGCGACACACTAGAATTTTAGGAGGTTGCGTGAAATAGAATGCTGACATACTAAAGAGAACAATAACACTAGTGCGCTAGCCTGCTAAAACCCTTTGCTTTAGGATTTTTTTATTAGTTACGAATAGTGTCTCGCTTCAGTGTGTGATTTAGGAGGTGCTGGTTTAGAGTGTACTACACCGATTATAAGTGAACTATATCTGACACTACACAAAGTGGATAATGGAGGTAAACAATAGAACTACAATGACACTCTACTACACTGAAAGTATCTAATGGAAGAACTGATTACAATCATCGTGATCAACTTTTTCGTGATTGCTAAATTTGAGCATTTTTGAAATTATCTCCGTTTGTGAAAGCTTTACCTTCTTTTTATCTACAACTTTTTTTTCGATTGCAACATCTTTATTTCGTAGTTGTATTTTTCTTTCACATACAGTGTGTTGGCCTACACTGCTTGCCAGTTGTTACCGAGAAGAAAGGAAAGTTTTTACAGCATTGTTGAAACTGATATACATCTATGTTCTCGAGATGTTTTCGTAAATGGTCTCTGTTATATATTAATTGAGTAAAAAGCCTATTTTTGGCTGTTTTCCGTTGTTATCACGTTGAAATTAAGTAATTTGTTATGATATGATCAGCAAAATTGGGAACACATTCCGATTTGGTGAGCCTCCTATTGTCGGCAAACACAAGCATTTTGAACAATTTATCCCACATTTAGCGATTTAACGAATTTCTCGCAAACATTGTCGATCAGAAGGATGATAATAGCACATGGGCATCAGTGTTATGCGTTATCAGTGTTGCTTGAAGACATCCTATCTAAAATATTATGGATCTAGACTTAACATTTTCACTGCAGTAAGAGAAAACACAGAAAATTTTATTTTAAGCAAAAACTGCAATCTGCGTCCAATTGGACTAACATGGGATTTTCTTTGGTCTGACAATAGGAGGAACCAGCTACAACTCAGCAGATGCGCAGATTCGCAGTAGCCATAAGTTTGTACATCATTCTAGGAAAGTCTCATTTTCGGCCTCGTTCCCTGCAGAAACTCGTTCTGCCAGCCGAACTATACGCGTCCACTGGAAATTTAGATATCCGCAACCAACTGTTGATGACATGGAAATTGAAAGTGAAATGAACAACTTCCCCATCTGATTGCTGATATTCATCAAACTTTGCAGGGTCATGTCTTCACCAGTAAATCGTCCGCATCAATGTCCTTTCCACTCTCATTGATCAACTTCGTGGTAGGATTGGAATGGAGTGCGTACGGAACATTGTTGCATGATTTCAATATTGTGGTAAGTTAGCGTTCGATATTTGAATGAATGATTCTTGGAATTCAATGAATTCATCATTTCAGCTGCCCAATGTCATTGGAACTGTGCTCAGTATCTTCCAACTATCCCTCTTCCTGATCTACCCCGGGCGTTCGAAAACGCGGACATTTCATCGTGAGGGCGTGCTTGTCTCTGCCTGAACCTGCAGCTCTCAACCCTTCTCTTGGTGCTACAACGATCTCTTGATGTTGATTCCTTCTGTGTATTTGTAATAAAAATTGATGTTTGATGAGAATGGTTTTGACACGGATGAAATGATGCGAAAAGTGGTATTCATTATCCACGTTCTTTATCAATTACTGGTTTAAATCATCAGCAGTTGTAATGCATGCACATAAAATGACAAAATTCTACTATTTTGATATGGCCCAAAATGTGATGATGGCGAACCTTGAATAATGAACAAAGCAGATTGATAACATGCATCAAGTATTGAGGATACACTAGGTGACATGCCACGCTCAATTACGCTTAAACTACGCGTAATTAGGCCTGCACTTGACCCTAAACATCCGTGGCTATGCGTGACATTGCTGCAACAACTGTCGGCAGTTATATAGACTTTGCGTCTCATGTGTCTGCATGCATCAGAGGCTAAACAAGATGATAGGACCTCAATTTCATGTTCAAGGCAGACAGAACATGCTTAGCGGCAACGCGGACAACTGCAGACGACGCATAAACTATAAAACGCTCACCCGCGCGTATTCATAAACATTCCCCATGTTTTAACAGCATCACATCACGTGACTCTTCATATTGCAGCGCATATGTGCATAAACTGCCCTTAACCACAGATGTTTGGGGTGCTCCGTGTAATTACGCGTGGTCACCTAATATGTTTATAGGAACTTTAAAAAATGGTTCGACCCCTTCACTTAAATAAAGCCACTACTAAATTCATTTAGATATAATTAAAAGCTAGTTGCAAACTGCATTTCGGGCACTCTTATTCAAGTACAAACATGGACTGAATGCAAAATCTGAAATCTACACAGTACATGTACTTCTACAGCGAAATTGAGAGCATGCCCTGTGGGAACGCATCTTGCTAATATCAACAGATTATCTGGTGAGGTAGCGATTTTGTGGATAATTTTTTTAAAGGTTCATTTTCGTGTAAAAACTATCTCCGCATGTGAAAATGGTCATCATTTATCCAAAAACATGTGTAAAATTAAAAAACGACAGGTGGCGAAAAAGTTGCTATAATTAGTTGGTAGATATTTGTTTACTAATGCGAGCTGATTTTTCGCCAACCGGCGAAAGCGTGGATGTTGTAGCAACTAATTAGTGGTAAGTAGTAATGTTCGTATATTACCTTCACATGAAAATGTATTGTATTCTCAGTCTGATCTGATAAAAAGGGATCTTTTTTAATTCACGAAGTCTTAAACTAAAAGAAGTATTTATCTTCCATAAATGTCGCAGTAAATACTATGATATTATTCAAATATTTGTCATTGTTGTAAATTATTGAATGTCAAGAGATGTTGCGAAAATTGATATATGCGGATTCTCTATATTCTTATCATTATCAAAGAATGATAGTCTGCACTTATTTCTTAGATAGATTAGCGATATGTGGGGGATAGTGAGGAGGTGAGGGAGAGAATAGAGCCTCGGCTGTAGAGGCGGATTACTAAAAAAAAATAAGAAAGTCAAAAAGTAAAAGGTGACATTTAGAGCGCGAAATGTCGCCGGCGAACTTCGCCAGCGAATATCCCGCAAATATGACTGAACTTTAGCATGATATTCTGCAGCTGACATTCGCCAGCTTTTCGCAAGATTCGTTTTCCCACAGGGTGCAAACCATCTATCAGATCTTTGAGAGATATCAACTTATAACCATTGAGTAACTGTAGGTATTAAAAGAAGCATAGCGGAGACTAAAGCTACCAAGGTGAGCAAAGGGTGGAAACAAAGGGTGAATGATCTGAGAGTTTCGGAACACCTTCCAAAGTGGCTAGCTAACCCCTTTAGTCCACCAAGGTCTACTGCAATTCCAGCTAGCAGCATCAAGACAATTGCGAGTCTGTATAGCGAGCAGACAAACTACTACGTGTGCAACTTTAGCATGAGCACCACATAAACACAGTCTCTCGTTATTTTGCGTGAGAATCAACTCTGCAGTCTGAAGAGGGAACTGCCTGCAAAGTCAATTTCCGTGAATTTCGTTTATAGTTATCCAAGAGAGCTCAAAATTTGACGAGCGCAAACTATGACCACTGCTAGTTTTATTTGAAAGTCATCTAGGAGTTGTGTGACATTATAAGTCAATTTAATCGATAGCTTTCTGAGATACACCAATTGACATTCAAAACTGAATTTCGAGGAAAAGCGGAACTGGCCAATTTTAATGCGCCTGTTTTACAAAATATTTGTAGCAGCTGTTTTACACGAATTAAGTCGAGCTCTACAAATGTCAAGGATGGCTTTCCAAAACAACAGTAGCCAGTAAAAAACTTTGAATTTTAAAAAAGAAGTTTTCATTTTCCATGAAGCTTCGCAGCTATTCAATTTTTGCACTGACGCATTTAACTGATCTAGATAAAAATAAATTGTTTCTATGGCCCTACATTTTTGAAAAGTTCTTGTAGTTTCACCTACATGGAAAAGCTATGAATATTTTACTTTTATGGTCGACATCTTCTACATCGATTGTGTGAAAAAATTAGATGAAAGAATTACATGCAGAGTTCAACAAGCTTGTAAAAGATTAACAAGCTAGAGGTCGCCAGACGTGTAAATTCATAATAGGCATGGGTGTGGGCCTATACATCGATCTGCAAAAGAACAATTTCCGCCTAGTGCACTACAGACGCTCGCTCTGGCTACAGGACTATAATGAGAAGTGGGTCTGTAGCATTGACAGTGCTGTATAGATGAAAGGCTGCAAGCTAGCCTCACTAGGTGACATGCCACGCGCAATTACGGAATATCCCAAACATCCGTGGTAAAGGACATTCTATTCTTCTACCCGCGTACTACGAGCTGCACTAAGAGTCAGAAATCACTTGATTTGATGCTGTCAAAACATGGGGAATGTTTATGAATACGCGCGGGCGAGCGTTTATAGTTTGCGCGTCGTCCACGGTTGTCTGCGTTGCCGCTTGAACCACGGATGAACCGCTAAGCATGTTCTGTCTTCCCTGAGCATGAAATTGAGGTCCTATCACATTGTTTAGCCTCTGATACATTCAGACACATGAGGCGCAAAGTCTATATAACAAGACTGCCAACTATACTAACTTATATAACAGACGTTGCAGCAATGTCCCGCATAGCCACGGATGTTTAGGGTCATGTGTAATTACGCCTGATTGAGCGTGAATTACGCGTAATTGAGCGTGGCAAGTCACCTAGTGCTATCAGGAACAGATTTCTGGTCGCTGCAACACAAACTTGGTAAGACATTAATAAAACACTTCATATTTGTAAAGTCGATCGGTCTCAATATTAATTGACAGTCCCGTTTTCGGCCGCGGCCGATCGACGTACACCGACACAACCCAACCCAATCGGCAGCTGCAATTATTGAGATCGATCGATCATATAAGAACTGTAATGAATACTACAGAATTTATCTATAGATTATCCAATAATCACCAGTAGATGATCCGTGGCATATTCTTAACGTCGACATAAGGTTTTGAAAAATATCATCAATATTAGAAGTTGTAAGGTGACATCCGCATCCGCATTATACAGAAGTAAGCTTATCTAATGCAGGATAAAATGCTATGCGTTAGCCCATTTAAGACTGATACAACACACCCTTGGTAATTAAGTGGAAATAACGATAAAACCTCACATTCTCGAAATTCATTTCCAACAATCCCTACTGCGTGCCGTGATGAACGCACTTGAGATAAAATGATTGACCGACCGAATTTTTTTCACATCACTTGAATTTCTCAATATGGAATTCGTTCTCAAGCTTAATTCACTCATGTGCGATAACACTCGTGTGAGATAAACGCATGTGAGACTCATCTTTAGTTTTAAAAGATAGCCAAATATTCAAATGAATAGGTTCAATGAATACTAAAGAAAAATGCTGAAAACTTATTGACATGACAAATTTCAAAAAGTTCGAGGCCAAGGCCTTCAAATAAAAACCGAGGAACCCCTTGTCGCATCTATTTGAGTGACAAAGTGTAAATTAATTAAAGACGATCACAACCATCCGGTTGCGCTTGCCGGTCAACCAGCCGGTTGGGTTGGGTCAGAAAATTCCTGACCGGTTCCAACTATGCGCGATTCATGGCAATATTCTGCGTGCTCATGCATCGACTCACCATCGAGAATTGCATTGCTCAATTTGATGGACTTTCAAGGGTCCTGTGTACCACTTTTGACATCCGTAGGGACTCAGCTTGAGATACAAACTCAATAAACAGAAGAAGGAAAAAGAAGAAAAACTTTTGTAGGATTGCACAACTGATCAGATTATCAGCTTTCAAATGATCTATGACGAATAATTGTATTTGATAAATCTATGACGTTATTGTATTTGCTGAGCAGTGCTAAAAATATGTAAAATCGCTCAATTTACAAATCGCAACTTTTTCAATTAGAAACGTGTGAGTGTCATAATGAATCAGGCAGAGGGAGAAGGAGCGTTTTCTGAACTTTCATTTGATAGATGCAGGTCATCGAAATCGGTGAACTAGGAATCAAATAGTGACATCGTGATGTTATCACAAAATCGATGCTATATTAACTGAAAATGTCAAATTCTCATTTTTCATCAAAAAAGTTCATGTTTGGTATCTTCAGAATCCTTGTGTTGGAAGGAGGAAGAATATGCAAGCTGCATTCAAATACGTTCAAAAGTTCTTTTCCAAACTTCTTCAACATTTCTGTCATCACTGTTCAAGTGCACAAACGTGAAGTAAACAATCTGCATCAGCGATTTACTAAAACGTACACTGTAAATCGCACAATACCAATCACATACGAAGGATGCATACCAAAATGTTTTTTGGTATCAGGTTTTACGTAGCGTGTTTCAAAACGTTATCGGGGCTAAAATCACGGGCTCTGCACCTGTTCACAAACAATAGCAATTCTACTCGCAATTCTCGTCATAGCTACTGACGCTGGCGTCCTATAAGGGGATCAACAGGATTTTTACTATACTCAATCAATGATGACAGGAGGACAGACAATTGCCGACTTGCAAGGATCAGCAGCTATGAAGCAAGAAAATTCCAATCACTAATTAATTACTTCATTTAATTAGCCTAACCACACTGTTTCATAAGCCTACTGTTTCGGCTGGTCAAGTGAATAAATTTAGTAATCAATCAATTATGAGCTCACGATCAAATTTTATTAGAATAAGCAAAGGATAAAAGAGCTTTTCGTAGTGTGCAACGATTTAGGAAACGGACCTTATAGTAAAGTATCCGACTCTAATCTAGAATTCACTTTGATCTTCTCAAATAATGAAAGAAAGAATGAAAAAGTGAAGGTATGCACGTGTTAACTATTAGCTACGCGTTTGTCTGACTCGCCGTGATTATCCAGCCAGTGAGTGTGTAAGCATAACTCGTAAAGAATTCCCTGTCTTCGCCCGGGTTGAATCACAAAGATGGATTGCTTCTTTGTGGGTTACATGCAGTGGCTGAAAGGCGTCGCCGAGGTGTTCTGGCGCGCGCGAACGGCACATTGATAGATTGGCTGATTTGTCGATGACATCAACGACCCATTGGCTGATCATGTGTGGCTCGTGTTAGATTTTGGCCAATCCGTGCAATCTCAGAGACACTCGGGCGACTGCCCCTAAGAGAGGAACAATGAGAGATAAAACCATCTACAATTACACATGCATCCGTTGGAAAGATGATATAAAGACTTCAAGATAGCCCTAAGATGTAGCGCTTGGTAACTGGCGCAAATTATACATGATAAAAATATGTTGGGGGATTTATCTAAAAAATACATTCGGGGCAGTGCCCCGAATGCCCCATTGGACGCTACGCCCCTGTTTGGTATATTTCTGTATATAGCTGTATGCTTTTCGTATGTCATTTCAAGTGTGGTATGCTTTACAGTTTACACACTAAAGCCATGCCACCACAATGTTAAAAGAAAGTATCAATTGTGTCTAGAGTATGTTGATTTAATGCCTTTTGTCAATAAAGATTATAGTAATGTTACTACTGTTTTGTAAGTAGTGAAATAATGACATTCAAATTATCAATCCGAAATAAAAACACATTGTAATTCATGAACAGAAAAATAGTTATGCTTGAGATATATAAGTCAACATGCTTGCACGAAAATTATCGTTTGAATGAATTGATGTTAATCAACTTGATTCATCAAGAAGAGCTAACTAAGCGTCCTTATAATGTTGTTAGACAAGTAGCAATAACGACACACTCATGGAGCATAAAATTCACAATAATCTAGATAATCTAGATAATATCTAGTTAAATATCACACTATCAAAAGAAATATTCACAACTGTCACTGCTGAAAAAAATTATTTGACAGTACTATGTTCATATACCAGAGGCATACGAAGGAGATGAATTTGCATCGGGTCTCGTATAAAAAACATACCAGCAACTCGTATTTCAGTGTAAAACAGCCAATCACAGATAGAATAGTTCGTATCGCTACATACCAATCACATACGAAAGTAAGTGAGATTTCGTATGAAAAACATGCCAGATCTCTGTAGGCATACGAGAATCTTGTATCAGATGTTAGTTTCAAATTGTATGTGATTTTGGTATATGTTTGTATGTAATTTTCGTATCCAGCGATTTACAGTGTACTTTAAAACAGTTACATGTACATACTATTAAATGTCCGAAGAATGTTTTGTCAAAGAGAATTGATAACTGTATATAATGCCATTGCGAATGCAATATTTCTTTACACCTCTCCTACTTATGGTAACCTGCCAAAAATGATTTTGTGTAAATTAGAGCACTTTCAAAAACGTGCTCATCGGTTGATATCTGGGACCAATGGTAGTTGTGGGTCATTCCGCTGTATTACGTCGCTCTTTGAGGAGCAAGCTGTCAAATGTTTAGATACATGTGAAAGTAATCCATCTCATCCACTGCATGAAATGGCTTCTGTGCAACTTCCTAGAAGTGGACAATTGAGGCTGCCTGTTTGCATAACGAATAAGAAAGCCTGTGTTCTTTTTACTTGGGCTTGTGCCGTTGCTAATGGGTTTTCTTCAAGGGCTGTTGTAGAGCAAGAAAATTGAATAGTCGAATTCATTGTCTTCATACACACATGAAGCTTGTAAACTTTTTGCATTTTCTTATTTTCCAGTAATACTGAGTATGTATAATTTTCTTCTCATTTAAACATCTGACAATTACTTAATTTGACTTTTACTAGTTATCCGTGTCACATGAAAGTTTAATGTGCAAAGCGTTTAAACTCAATCGAATTTACCATGCCATAACTTGATTGTATGATTTTCAATTACGAAATATAAACAATTTTCTCTTCTCTTCTCGTCACTGTGGGAGAACAAAGACATTCTTTCGTTAATTGTTTTGTTTTGAACCTTCGTTCACCTTACACCGTGTTTGTGGACTTTTGCGTCAATGACAAATAATTGTTGAAGAAATTTGAAAAATAAATATTGAACTTGCTTGAATTTAACTTACATATTCTTGCTCCTTCCAACACAAGGATTCTAATGATAACAAGCATGAACATTTTTGATGAAAAATAAGAATTTGACATTTCTAGCCAATAGAGAACTTCACGATTTCTTTCCTAGTCCACCGACTTCGATGACCTGTATCTATCAAATGAAAAGGCAGATAATGCTCGTTTTCCCCGTGCCTATTTCATGCACTTACACGTTTTCTCATTAAAATAGTTGCGATCTGCATATTTTGAGCACTGCTCAGCAAATACAATACCGGATAGAAGCACAAAATTAAATACTTTGTTCATCTGCCTGCTGTTTGCTAGAAGTGTGATTAATTTGAAATTGCTGGTACATCGAGAAACGAGGAACTTAGTAGGTGGGCAAAAAGGAATTCATAATACCTTGCAGTGATAGAAAAAAAGTCGTGTATCCCTTGCGGATTACTGTGAGTTCCAGCAAAGTGCTTCGATTGTCACAATTCCTTCCGTGCGAAGAAAGTTAGTTCACTTGATGATTTCACCATCGTCTTCTCAGCATTCCTTACTACATAGTGCATTCACTGAATCGAATGCCAGACGATGTGCGTTTTGGTGTGTGCGAGGTGATATCACAGCACGCAGACCTCTCTCACTGGCTCTTGTTCCTCTGCTGACAGCTTATTGTTTGCCATTTCCAGTAGCAAGCGATACACGAATTATCCATTCAAGAAGGAGCAGAGTTTATAATTCTGTGATGTGCCATTTCGATATTAAGGTTACATATAACCCTTCATTTCTAGTAAACCAAAGCGCGCGCAGATGAATCTAATTTCATGGATAGAAGTCTATCGTAGCTCATTTTGAAATTGAAAATGAAAGCTCTCGAATGATGTATGACGTGTTGATGTGCGACACGACTGGAAGGTAGAAGGATCGATTGAATTTCCCCATAATCTAGGTGGTCCGCTTTATACGGTCAGCTCTAGTTCATGGAACACAAATACAATGCAATAATGCCTCAGTATAAACACATGTTCCTGTGACCGTTAATCTGCATTCATTGTGATAAAAAATCGCAACTATAAAACTAAACTATAAATGTTATATAACCAATCTCTACTGTAGCAATATGTGATGCACAAAAGGATGACGCTCCCGTCGTTGCTCATAAAGATGAGGGTTATCAGTCACTGATTAATTGACATTCATATCCACAAGAATATAATTCACATAATATGTCTGATGAGTCAGCTGCGTAATGAAATGCACAATTAATGAATGAGGTAGTTGGATTGGCTGTTTTGCATGTCGCCATGTAAATCAGACGTCGATTAGAGAAGAGAAAGTGTTAGAAACCTCATTAAATACTCAATACCTGCATCTGTTTTGAAAATTGAAATTTAGCATTAATTGATTACGTTTTCTTAACATTGAATGAAGAGGGCTAATTGCCAAAAGAGTCGAATTTGAAGCATTTGCAATCTTAATTGAAGTCCCTGTCGTCTAAAATCGAATTCCAATGCTATAGTAAAAAAAAGACAAAAAACGGAATTACGTAGATTCGCACAATCAAAACGAGAGCTTTTAACCTCCCTGGTCAAATTTTGAACATCTTCTAAACTAAGCAAGCCATGGCCACTACATCTCCAATAGCTTACTTTCTACGTTCTATGCACCTTTGACAGAAATGATAAATTTGGTACTGTACTTTTGGTGTGAGAGCTGTTTTGAAACTTGAATGTTTAAAACAGGGGTGCGCAACTTGCGGCCGTGACAATGAGAAGTAAATGAAAAAGAATATTGTACATGTATATTGCAAATGTTTCCGGAGTTCAAGGCAATCGAAAACAATCGGAACTAT
This sequence comes from Prostheceraeus crozeri, assembly GCA_907163375.1. Lineage (NCBI taxonomy): Eukaryota > Metazoa > Platyhelminthes > Polycladida > Euryleptidae > Prostheceraeus > Prostheceraeus crozeri. The sequence continues at coordinate 240,008 of CAJQUW010000546.1, read as the reverse complement.
AGTAGCATGCTAGTCACCTTGTAACTGTCGAACACATTTATGCCCATGCTGCTTGGAAAAATGCGCGCCTGCAGGCGTGATGAAGGCGTTCAAGCAGTTCGATAACTCATGAATAGAATATTTTAGGGAAGTTACATTCACGTGCATTCATGTCCATACATCAGCTAAAAGAAACAAAAGGGTCAATTGTAGTTTACTCGAATTGTTCACGCTCGTAAGCTTCAAGTCCGATTCAATAAGGATGCCTGCTAGATCACCGGCCCTGTGATGAATAAATGAATGAATTTTCTATGGCTCGTGAGTGATTCCTTTATGAATTATTACAGTAGCTTAGTAAAGTGTTTTCTCCTTCGGTTGCCCTTACAAAAACATGCATTGAGATTTTCAATTGCCAATAACACCTAAAGCTTAAAATCTTTTCGGGTCAAAAATGACCTTCGGTCGTATATGGGTTAACTTGCTAAGTCATTCTTTACGAAGCAGGCCTTTATGCGATTTTCACTGTGTCATTCATCAGAAAAAGCTAATTTGAGTGGTGGAATATAAAAAGGATTGGCTATTGACCTAGTTGATTGCACACATATGAAGCGAGGCCGTGATGCTTTCAGCCTTCGAAATGGCGGCCGAAAAATGTAAAAGGTTGCGGACCCCTGGTCTAGAATATTTCTGCTGATTTCGGTATACACTCACTTCTAATGTATTGCTTCATCAGTTGATGATGAAATAAGTTGAGATTACAGAAATGATTCCTCCAATTCATATAGAGGTATTCACAAACGCAAAATCTTTGAATTTGAAATTATCTGCTTATTATGTGTGCACGTTTGAGAAATTCAAATTTCAAATCGACCTTTAATTATTTTTTCACCTTTGAGTTCTGCATTTGATCAGCAATTATTGAAATTTTTCAGAGTCATGTTGCTTTTAGCCTCAGTGTCTCGATAAAAGTCATCGAATTGGACTGTTCCCTCACCTGCAGAAACTAAATGCTAAAATGTACGATTTTAGTGCTATTTGAGTTGAACTTAAGGTTTGAACTATTTGACGTTTGACCTCATCTAATGCAATCTTGCAAATTCAAAGTGATTAATGATCATCATTTTATCAACCACCTTAACCAGAATTTCTACTAGTGTGTGGTTCAGTTTTTGCTATCATTTTCCATTTCAGATAGTTATCTAATATAAATTTGTTGAAAATTGGTGTTTTTTTACTTTTGACCTTCACCTCGGCCCAGGTATGACCTTAGAAATAAAACTGATGCTGTTTTTCCTGAATCACCTTTCAATGCCCATTCGATTGATATGTGGTTTGGGAAAATTGGTGCAGTAGTTTGGAAGATCAGCAGAAGGGCGAAATTCGTCCCCCCAGTGGGGAGAGGGTTAAGAAATCAGAAAATGTGAAGCTTTCGAGAATGTGAGGGAAGGAGAAAATTTATCAAATTTATCAATGACACCGAACCATGCTGAAGAAAAATACCAAATTGGAAAATAGATTTCAGACTTTGTTTGAATCAAAAACTTTCCTTGATTTCATCTGATGATGGCAAATAATTTGCTGAAACATGTAGAGCGCTCATGAACAATTTTGCTTTTTATTCCAAGATTTAATGGCCGCAAAATTCATTTTTCAAGAATTATATCAAGTAGGTAAATGGCTCTATTCCTTGCGCGTTTCAGAGTTACAATACTCCTTTATCAATGGGCAGATGCGATAAATGAGCATTGCTATGACATGCAGAATGGAGCCATGAGCACAAGTGTGGGCTGCATTGGGACTACACAAGAGGTGCAAAATCACGTGACACCCAAAATGCGTATTTCTTTAAAGGACAATAGGCCTATAATATCAAAGTCATGGATATCAAACCAAATATCACAATGTAAAATTTCTATAGGTTCAACAGTAGTGGAATGGAGCCTTCACGAGTTTTCAATAAATTTTCATTCTCTTTGATCAGAACTGATTATAGGAGTTTGTGAGGTATAGTGCAGGCAATGATTCTAAAATTATTTATATCCAACGTATCTGGATGAGTAGAAAAAAGTTTAAGCGCTTTTAAGAAAAATTTCAATGCAGTTGTCAGATCTCAAAACTACTGAGATGAGACAGACCTGAAAATCAACGAATTGACAAAACTCACATCAACGTTTTCATTTTCTCCATTCCTCCTTCAGAGATGCACATATCAGCATGAACGCATCCAAATACATTAAATAAAAAATGGAAAAGTAGCGCGTCTGCTGAAGCTATTAGGAATGAGGTTGTAGTGATAGGATGCACAGTAGAAGGGATATTAAGCACGTTGAAGTACCACAGCGCTCTCACGCATTTGCACACAAGTTCACTTCAAAATATTGACACAATAGTTGATGTGAGATTGAAGCTCAAGAATGCACAATATAAACTTCAGAGGATATTTTTAACTTCAAGGACCAGAAAACATCAGTTAATCAATCAAACTCATATAATATTTCTCAAAGTTCTTCATTATGCCGTCAGCGACTCTCTTTACAGTTCTCAGTAATTGTCTGACACAAATGTAAACCTACAAGGTCCTGAAAAAAGAATGTGCCCACTGAGCATCATAATGGGATATCCAGCGGTATGAACGTCACAATGGTAATGGAGCGTATCACCTCTTGTATTCTTGCATTTTTTCGCGTTTCCGTGAATGAATAATATTCAGAATGTGTATGCATCGCTGACATTATTTTCCGACACGTCGTTTGAGCTTCAAGCACAAGCTTCTTGAATTACTGGAAGCATCACAGTTTCCATAACGACTGAAAATTAAAATCTGATGCAAACTTTACAGCAACCGGATATTAACTTAATGATAGTGGTTACAATGTGATCAGACACGGTGCTATCATCAGTGTTCGTGTAATAAAACATAAACATGTAAGCATGCTATAAGTTGATAGTATTATGTAATGATAGAAATCAACAGCTGTCATCAAATCTCAAGATGTCCCGATGTTCATACGCGCACGTGCAACCCAATGCACAAGTAGGGGAAGATGGGGCTAAGGTTGGGGAACTGTTTTTCTATTCTTGAACATTCATAGCTTCTAAAATATTTTTGACCCTCAGAGACCTGAGGGGGGGTCCAGTGGACCCCGGAGCCACATTTTGTATATTTCATTTTTTACGCTGACGATATCAACCACTCAAGCCCATACAAAATCATCATTTCTGACAGTGAATCTGCATGTGTTGTTTCATTTCAATTGAATCAGTAGAAGTATGCCAGATAGGCCAAGGGGGTCCACTGGACCCCCCTCAGGTCTCTGAGGGTGTAGAAATTCCATCACAAAATTTTTGTAATTAGATGAAAAATGATTTCGAACATGTCCACGATGGTGTATAAAGAGTGAAAGTCATTTATTCATTGTTTGCATCATGCTCGTAGCTGTGCAATGTGTTGGAAGATCGCAAAATGTGAATATTTTGCTTTCGCACATGATCTCGCGTGACTGGTTGGCCTATATGAACAACTCGACATAAATCGATGTCCGAAATGAAAGCTATCATTATATTCATAGTTGAGCACCAGAAACTGATTGATGACAAACTTTTCACAGCAGTAATGATTAGTTTGAGATCTCCACAGCTGTTTTTGGTTCTAGAAGTACAGCAATTTTGACTCATTTTAGGTCTATTTCTGATAGCTTTGGATAAATTTGAAGGAATGTACAAATGGAAAGGATTAGCTGCATCAATTAAATCAATTTCATCAAAATCAACTATCTGAGGCTTTATGGTGACACAAAATATCGTAAAGTCGCCTCCTAGTACAAATGATGCTGTACTAAATGTGGTTGACTTACAAAAACACCATATTTTCGCACGTGTTTACTGAGAAGGCTGAAAGTCACTCAAGGGATTCGTTATACCGACCTCCTACACGCAAACATCATTGCTTTACTTAAAATCAACTTTCCTAATGTTTTGATATCGATTTAAGCAGGTAAACTAAGAATATGTTAAAGGGGTCCACTGGACCCCCCTCTGGTCTCTGAGGGTTAATGGATTCTTATGTACTGCATTTGAAATCTTAAAACCATCTACGATTTGTATTGAAGTTATCTTTAGTTTTATTCATGATAATCCATAATTTTGGAGCGATTTTGAAGATGCACTTGAAAATCAAAACCTCAGTTGCTTTCTTATGGCTCCATTGTTCTCTGTGTACCCAGAGAACAAGCGTGGCCATATGAAAGCAACTGAGGTTTTGAATTTAAGAACTTATTCATGATCACAATCAGTGTTTAAAAAATTCAAAAGTATCCAACCTTTGAATTTGATTTTTTGTTACCATCGGTCGGGATTCATTCATTTTGTAAGGAGCAATAAAAGCAATTTTATTCCCAATATTTCGGCTTAACCTTTATCAAGGGATGCAGAAAAGGAAATTATACTGAATGTCATTAAGAAAATTGAAACTAACTTATCTATGGCATACAACCTAGAACCTTAGTAGAGCATGGACATTAGGACAGAGTTTTAGCAAAAATATCATGGATTGCAAAAGGATAAAAAATCTATATAAAGGTAAAGTAAGGAAAGCTAAAAGTTACACAGAATTAATAAGATTGAGTAGCATTTCGGTAGTGAAATGGTACGTCTTCTACGTTTATGTTTTTCTTCAGATATTATTATCAACGAAGGAAAATCTTTTCACCAAACATCAGATTTAGCAATGGGAAACAATGCTTCACCACCTTTGGCCATCATTTATATGGCCAATTTGGAACAAGATTTGTGCAATCAGTTAAATGACAGGCTCATTTTGTATCAGAGATATATAGATGACATTTTTCTTATCTATCAGAATATCTCACCAAATGAAATTCTTCATATTGCTAACTCTTTGAATCCTTTTATCCAGTTTACATTAGAATTACCGAATAATAACTGCTTACCATTTTTAGACTTGAGTGTCAACTTTTTGTCCAGTAAAGAAAACGTTCTCGACTTCTTTATTTTCCAAGATGTGTCATTCAGGACACATTTTACCTTGGTCTTCACATGTACCAATGTCGATGAAAAGGAATGTGGGTCATCAAACGAATTCAGAAGAGCAATGCGTAACTCATCAAACAAACAAGAACAATCAATTGGAATAACGGCTATAAAACAAAAGTTTGTGAATAATGGATACCCATTGCGAATGACTAACAATTCGTTGACATTTTGTCTGAATAATAAACATCAGAGAAATAAATCTAATAAAGATAAACAACAACCGCGAAACATAGTCTTGCCGTTCATAAACGGCAAATTCAAACGCAAGATTAACGAACTTGTCAGAAGAACACATCTCTCTGATCATGTGCGGCCAGTATTCACCGACCCTCCATTGAAACGTCTGCTTAAGAAGAACCAAAACAAGTGTTATTATGAATAATGTAATGTATGCAAATATGGAATAACTAATGGAGAATGGAACACCAAAGACTGTGTATACCTATTAAAATGTAACAACAACGAATGCGACAGACTATATGTTGGGGAAACCTCGAGAACAATGAGATCAAGAATTAATGAACATCTAAAAGGCCCTGAATCTGAAGTTTATAAACATCTCATCACACACAAGTCCATCACATGGTCAATATGACATCGAAACTTGCAGTGCATGCCTCAAAGAAGAAGGGTCGAAAAGAAGGAGATAAAAGCAAGGCCAACCGAATGGCAATTCAATCTTATTAATTCTGTGTAACTTTTAGCTTTCCTTTCTTTATCTTTATAGATTTTTTATCCTTTTGCAATCCATGATATTTTTGCTAAAACTCTGTCCCAGTGTCAATGCTCTACTAAGGTTCTAGGTTGTATTCCATAGATAAGTTAGTTTAAATTTTCTTAATGACATTCAGTATAATTTCTTTTTCTGCATCCTTTGATAAAGGCTAAGCCGAAATATTGGGAATAAAATTACTACACGGTCGTAGAAAATTGCTTTTCTTGCTCCTTACAAAATATCCAACCTTTACCACGATTATGGCCAGGATGATTTGGGAACTGGATTTTGATTTTCGGTTTGCCATAGACTCATAACGCTCAATTTCTACCCACGATTACTTCATCTAGAAAGAGATCCATGACTCAGTTATAAAACATTCATTTTCTCTGTTGTGTTTTCCATCCTTTTTGTAACCAATTTCATCATTAACATTCAGTTGCTATTGTGATGATGGAGAGAATGGACTTCTATGACATAAAATGATCAACTAGAGTACATGTTTTCTCTTTAGACATAGCAATTCAAAACCCTTTCTGTCCAGAGAGGAAATAGCTATTTTCTTGAGAGATGAAATATCAACTTTTCCTCCCGCAGCTATGATGTACAGCGCAAGCGCAGCAAGGATGGACAGATAGCTATGGGAGGAAACGTCTATTTCCTCTCGAAAGTAATATTTAATGGTTGAGGAAGAGACAAGGTTTCAATGATGTGACATGATTAATTTCGGTTGCTATTCGGCAACCATCATCAGATAGAAGAAATTAAACATAAACGTAAAAGTCATGAATTCAAATTTCACATTAACATAGGAAATAAGGGAGTAGACAAGAAATCTAGTAAAAAGTAAAAACTATGTTAACAAATTTCAGTAGAGAAAAGGAGGATTAAAACCAATGATTAACAACAAAACGGAATTGGAATGCTACAAAGACTTCCTCTTCATTTAGTGATTCGATCTTCTCTAAATCTCACCATAAGTCATTAAGTCATTTTTCACATTACATTCCTTTTCTACTTTTGTATGCATATTATGTATTTTGTATATTTTGATAGTGATATTTCTAGTCAGATCAATTACTATTGCTATTGGTAAAATGTAGTCCAATACTATCTGTCGCATATTTCTATTCCTCCTTTTCTCTACTGAAATTTGTTAACATAGTTTTTACTTTTTACTAGATTTCTTGTCTACTCCCTTATTTCCTATGTTAATGTGAAATTTGAATTCATGACTTTTACGTTTATGTTTAATTCCCTCTATCTGATGATGGTTGCCGAATAGCAAACGAAATTAATTATATCATAATTAAAGTACAACATCATTAAAACCTTGTCTCTTCCTCAACCATTAAATATTATATATGACTAGCCAAGACATCTTCAATCATCCTCTCGAAAGAATGTAGCTTTTCATTGTGTGACTTTTAGATGTCTATTGTTCATTATGAAATTGATGGTTGCGTTGCAAAATCTATGAATGAGTAAGTCAAGGGACTATATGGATATCTTGGTAGTCTCTGTCTAATCATAACTTGTCTATAGACTTCTCTGATTTGTCATTTACAGAAGTTTACGTATATGATATCTACCTGATTCTAGGAGTTAACCAGTGATAATCTACGAGTCGGAGCGCAGCGAAGACGAGTAGATTTCATGGTTTAACTCCGTAAATCAGGTAGATATCTTATTTAAACCACTGATATCTACTAAGATTTCCAAAATGGTTTAGGGTTAGATGTCATTATGGTATTAAGATATTTAAACCGTTGATATCAACAACACATTGATGTAACATATCTACATTATAGCCATAAATTGCAGGAGGTTAAATGCAGGAGTTAAACGCTGATAACCTCCTACCGATTATACATTACAAAGATATAGACACCTACTGATGTCAGTGGTTTAAATAGAAGAGATATCTTCTCACTCTCACACAAAATGAAAATAGGTATGACTTCAGAAAGGCAAATTTACGGATATTTCTATATCAACTTATCATTGCCCTCCCAACAGGACAGGATAAAGAATATTTCCCTGTGACAGTTTTCAAATCATGGCTGATTACCTTTACAGATTTAGAGGATAAGATATTGTATCAGCTATAGTCACCCTAACCAAACGCCAAATTGCTAAGAAAGCTGGAGACAGCAATCGAAAATCTTTGAGCTATGACAAGGCAGAAATACAATTATTGCTCTCTTTGCAAAGCAGGAATTGATTGTAAAAACTCTGCATTATTGGAACCGTGACGTTGCAATTCAGAATACCAAATTAAGTGGAGTGAAAATGCCTTGGCCAATTGTCATGATTAATAGATTTGGAAAAGACAAGTAGAGACTGGCAACTTCTTTTGGATTTATTCTATCGATGTATTTCGGCTATTCAAGTAGTAGTAGTAGTAGTAGTAGTAGTAGTAGTTTTATTTGCCTTCACATGAAGAAAAAACATAACTACAATAGCGAAATAAAATGAAGTCCTACTATTCGACTCTCAACAACAAGTCAATTAATTCAAAGTTAAGATCATCTTTCTGAAGTAAATAATGGAGAGTCAATCAAGCCAGGGCAATGAAAGGAGGGAGTAAAAGTCAATGGTTTACCAATTTTGTCCGATGAATATGCCAATAAAATGGGGTCAATACAAATATCACTGCCAAAAATTCTGTTTATTAAACCACCGTCTATGTAAGCTCTATATTTATACAAATTCCATATCATGCTTCGGTATATGTTTCCTATAGGCGTCAAGGATTGCTTGATTCGGCGGAAGAGTTTTCTTTCTACGAATGAAATGATGGCCATTGGATCCCGAACTTGCAATGCCTGTCGCGTCACGTGATGATGGGCGTATTTGTTTTGACCAAGCATACGATTACATAATAGACCATCTAGTTTTCTAATTTCGTCCATGCACATTTTCGATCTGAATAGCGTGTGTAAACCAAAAATTAATATTGGTTGTATTGCCGCTTTGTATATAATGCTTTGTGTTAAAGGATGGAGACCTGCCTTATACATTCCATGCCTGCCCAATCCATTGAATGACCGTCTCGTTTTTGTTATGAATAATACCTAAAATTTTCAGTTCAGCAACATTTTCTAATAGTTACACAACTAACAAGTTCCATAGCCATTTTCAAGAAAACTGTGACATATATACAAAAGAAATTAACATGAATACAAGCAAGTTTCAAAATTTGTTTTGGCAAGTATATAGCATAGTATCCAGTGGCGTCTTCTCCGTACCTCCGAGGCCTTCGTCGCATCCTCAAAAATTATTTACCAACATTTATAAAAATGAAAAGTGTTGTCATTCATTTAAATTCGATAGCTTCTCGTGATAGCTGTGCACAGCTTTCCGTCTCAAAATCAGACGCTCAACCTCAAGAGTGAACAGTTTTGCAGCACGTGCTTGAATTACAGCTGTTTTCTTCGAACAATTAGACACACAAGCTAGTCGTGTGTTCAGACGGAGCACTGATGTTCAGACAGTGAAAGAGAGTTGTGTGCGTGTGAGGCAGTAAGCGCACGCGACCGCGCCCGCTCCAATATTGGCTCTCCCGATAGACATAATGCTTTGCCTTCTCCAACTTTTGCAATGAAATTCTACACAATTCTTGATCGAGGCGCGGTGCCTAAATATTGGGGTGCGCGGGGAAGCGCAACCCAATCGTTCCTAGCTTCGCTTAATGTGAGAGAGGCCACTACGTCAACAGTAGCCGATAGATGACGTTCAGACAAGACTGCGATCACATGATGAGCGTTCTCCAATGAATACAGAGTAGGCTAATGCATCTGACTCGAACACCCAGATTCGGAAGAATTCCATAATTTGTTTTTACGTGATTGATGTGACGCTATGGTTAGTACTGCAGATGAGATCATTACCACGACTTTCATCCCAAGGGAATATACTGAAAAGATGACAGTCGTCAAGCAAGGTAGGCCAACACCTGACATGAAATTGAAAATACTCACACAGAAAGAAATAAGAAATACACAAGACATTTTAATGCATCAAAATTTCAAACATGTGAGTGGCTGAAAGGCCGTGAGAAACGCAAGAAACTGTTGGCCTTGCCTCCTGTTTTCTCGAGAAAATGTGGTCTGGACAGAGAGGGGATATAATGATGTGAGTTCCTTGAGTAAGGCGGTTAAGCGACATGAGCAATCACTTCTCATGTGCACTTTCACTTGACCTTAAAAAATGTTCGGAAAATTGTTATTAAAAATTCAGCTTTTATGAAAATTAATGTTGTAACATAAAAGTGTTTGCTATAGAAATAGTATTCCAATGCCGAGTGAAGGCCTATGGTCAGGGAGTACGCGACGCCACTGATAGTATCCCATAGAAGTCAAGCTATCCCCACATTGATGATGGAAAAGATATGCAGCCACCCAATATTTTGTTAGACCCCACCCAACCTCCGATATCTACATGTATAAACTGGGGATGATAAGTAACTTGATGATATATAATTTCAAACACATGAGCATTTATCAAAACACTACCTTTCAATGGATATCCGGAATCATTTATTCAACGCACAAAAACCTGAAGACCAAGAAAAGTCAACGAGTATCCAAAGTGGATTATCAATATTTGAAAATGGAATATGTCAACGATGATATTGATAAAAAATCTGCCATATTTTCAAAAAAGAAGGAATAAATATAAGAATAACTAGAAGAACCAAAACATTGGGAAACGCTCTGAGAAAGCGACGAATTAAGGAAAATTGTAAACTACCGAACTGCTATATAAATGATTCGAAACTATGCTTGAGAAAGAACGTTGTTTATCAAGTGCGATGTAAGAAATGTCAACAATGCTACATCGGCAGTACGGTTCGCCCTCCAGACATACGATTCAAGGAACATCTGCAATCATCGCAATCATCCGTCTACAGGCATAAAAATATATGTCAGTGTGAGTCTTTTGAGATCAACATCTTAAATACAGCGGAGGACGAACCTAACTTGCGACTAAAGGAGGCGATGCTTATTCGCAAACACAGACCAACAATCAACAGTCGCATCGAGTGTGAAGGGCTGAAGGACTTTTTATTCATATAAATCCTTCCTTATTCTTGAAGACCTTGTCATCCCCAGTTTATACATAGGCCTATAGATATCGGAGGTTGGGTGGGGTCTAACAAAATATTGGGTGGCTGCATATCTTTTCCATCATCAATGTGGGGATAGCTTGACTTTTATGGGATACTATGCTATATACTTGTCAAAAACAAATTTTAAAACTTGCTTGTCTTCATGTTAATTTCTTTTGTATACATGTCACAGTTTTCTTGAAAATGATTATGGCACTTGAATAGCCGAAATATATCGATAAAATAAATCCAAAAAAGCTACCAACCTCTACTTGGCTTTTCCAAATCTTTTAAACTAAATTAAGTAATATCTCAAACGTGTTGAAGCAGTGATTCAAGCGAAGTGTTAAGCTATAATAAAGGGCAATCTTGCAAAAAAGTACAAACAAGGTATATTCAAAGTACTTTGATGTTGAAAATGTTGCCTAATGATGCTTGCAAAATAACAATCGAATGCCGGTCATTTCATCAAAAGTTCCTTTGCTCGAGATTATTAGCGATGAAAATACTGCGAGGCCAAGTATAGGCCTACACTAATCCGGCAACGATGAATCCCTTCTATAGTTTAGACGCAATCAGATTTATGAAGAGTAAAATTCAACAATTAAATTAGGTGAGGTGGCACCACGCCCTTCGAGAGTTGATGGAGAAGATAAGGATTGTTTCTTAAAATGACTTATGACACATCATTCCACTAAATTATCTTTAAATTATCTTATTTCTTCTTTTCATTCCACGGTTTGGTGTGGTTGTCTTTCATCCAGGGTTGGAGGGTTTTTCCAAAGGGTGGTGAATACCTGTGGTAATTATAAGGATGGGGAAAACTGGTAAAAACTACTTCAGCAGATATACGAGCATATCTACATGTAGTCTATACATACGGTGCATTTGTAAAACATGCGAAATATCAAAATTTAGACTATTAGATGTAAATCTGCAACCTATAAATTCTTCTCGTATCTGAGCTGTAAAAAAAGTTAATCGTTCCAATTTCACTACCATTGACACTTGCTGACTGCATCTGACTATTGTAATTGACTTATCATGTAGTACACGCGTGTAGAAGCCCTTGCGGGTCTGTTACAAAATTAGTTTTTATGTCGGACGGACGGGAGAGAAATTACAGTTTTTAAATAATGCACATGATTGCAATTTCTATCTAGAGCATTGCATTTAAGGAAAAAAGCTAAATTGTCTCTAAAACCTGATGATATCATGTATCAAATCGGAATCCTTTGATGCCATTAAAGCATGATTTTCTTCTAATACTGGTGTCTGACCACTTAGAAGATAGATATGTCGGACGGACACATTGCAATGAAAAAATGAAGTTTCAAATTAGAATTTATATCAGGTTTTAACATTTATAAGATTCATTTCTCCATTTAAAAAAAACATGCTAATTTTCTCCTTAATATCATTAGTGGTAATTTAATTTGCAATTCAAGAATCATGTCCGTCCGATATATACTGTGAAATATCGTTTAAATTGATAAACTTCAAATTCTACAGCAACAATTTCATTTAATCTAGACGTAATTAGCAAGCATCCGACATAAACCTAAACAGAAATTGCAGATGGTTGTATGACATGCAATAAGCATTTAGTGTATTTATTAAGATTATGAGAGCATTCATAATAATCGAAATATCTTTTCAAGTCTACATGTATTATACAGCAGTTGTAGACTAACTTGCAGATTTTAAAATTTCAATTTCAGATAATATAAGCTATATTATCTTATACAATGCTCACACATTAATGATTTCAACATTCACTTGGCTAATAATGTCCGTCCGACATAATATCTTCGATGCATCTAAAGCGCTAATGACGTAGGCTTACATGCATATTTCATTGAACGTATCTTGTCGAAAGAGTTCATGAACTGCAAGAGTACACTGCATGGTGCCAACTGTCTACAGTGAGCTCACAGTAACCATACTGCCAATTTCGCTGATGAGACACGTACATGTAAGTCATTAGATTCTGCGGGAGAATCGAAATGCTCGCATGGTTCTACAATGGAGACATGGCTACCGTAGATACTTGGCCACAGTCAACTGGCATGAGAAGGTAATCGTGTAGCGTTCCATTGTCACTCTGCGGTGACTTTTCAGCAGCGCTGGTCTGCTGTTGACGTCAAAAAATGACCTTGTTTGCACAGCATTGAGATGATTTACGATACAATTTTATATATTTCTCATCAACTGTGAACAACTCTAAAGCCGCATGAAAACGAACTCAGCTACCTATCTGATGTCATTTGTCTTGCCTAAATCTACTATGTAGATAGATCTACTATGTAGTAGAGACGGTCTTCGAACCTCAATATATCATAAAGTGGAAGATTTTGATTTCCCTGTTGTTCTGTTGACATTTCCAGACAGTGCAATACCTTATAACATGGGAATTAATGTATTTGCCGGCCAGGTTTTACGTTATTGTCGCATCTGCTCACATCTTGAAGATCTAATTAAACGAATTAATATGACACTTTTTGTGATGAGCAGCAGAGGATATTGTAAGTCTAAAATGAAGGCATGTACTGAGAAAATCCTAACCGGTCATAACAATTTTCTAGTCAAGTTTGGATATTTCTCAGCCAGGCAGCTGACATCGCAGTGCGCATTTTAAACAATATAATTAACACTGTTTTCTTAACATTTTTTTTATTGGTTATACCATTTCAGTATTTCACACATATATTTTAGTTTGTTTTGGATGTATCCGTCTTTTGCGGTTGTTTTGTTTTTGTTTTTACTATTACTATCAGTATTACTTATTATTACACATATCATTACTGTATTGATTTTAGAATGCCAGCCGCATATAAGTTTATGCGGGGCCCCGCCCGCCTGGGCTTGAGCGTTCAGGTAGACAACCAGGCGGGTACCTGCTGACGACTGGCTATTGTTTTATTTGTTTTAACGTTTGTTCTTTTTTTTTTTTTTTATCGCTAACTACCCTAGTGTGATGAATGGACTGTGTCGGTTACTGGTCTCCATGGGGTTGACATGGTGATTAATAAGTGTCTATTTATATATAAGTTCCTAATCAATCGAGCCTGAAACTTTGACCAAGGAGATCACTTGTTAAGCGGCCTTGTACGATCTCGTACACTTAAGGGTGAAGTCCAGCCCGTATAGCGCTATGTTATGGACCCCCGGGTAGGTCCGCCCGGCACGCAATCAGATCCGTCAAGTCTTTGTGCTTAAAGACCTTCATGCATTCATGCATTTGTCGAGGATCACAAGTCAGAGGACCATTAGGGGTAAGGTCCAGCCCCGCTTTAGAAGCGCTGAGTGAAAAATGGACTAGTGGGAAGGTCCTCCACACCGATCTCGTCAAGTTTGGCTCTAAAATGTAGTCCTAGGATAGTCAAAAGTTTGACGCGCCTTGAACGTTTAATGTCTGCCGGTGGGAACGCACCACCTGTCCTCTTAAGGACAAACCTTAAGTCTTATTAACTATAAGTTTATTAAAATTATGAAACATGTAGACATCGTTATGGGAATGTCCCAGCTTCAAATGTTGCATTATGTTATCTCATTGTTGTCAATTGCATTCACGACATGGTTTAAGATTACAGAATTAGATTGTTTAGTCGCATCACCTTGCTATAAGTGCAAACTGATTCAAACAGATGGCACATGCAGGAACTTAACAAGTGGCCAAAAAGAAATTTTTAATACCTTGCAGAGATAGGAAAAATCGTCGTGCGTCACTTGCGGATTGCTCTAAATTCTTTTAAAATGGTCCGATTACCACGATTCCTACAGATTCGAAGAATTCAGATCATTGCTCAAAAGTTTTCTCGATAATGTTGGGCCCTCCGATCATTATTGAAAAATATAGTAGGAGCACGAAAGGACGTTCCCAAACTTCTCTATAGAACTTGACATCGACTGTGTCTCTTTGCTGTGTGATCCGGTTCATAACAGTCACTGAAACTTCGAACAATTTGGCCTGTTATTTATTCATTGATTATTATTGCCTTGACAACTGATGTGTGGTGGTGAGGGTTTGATCCTGCCAATTGACAGAGTCGCGTAAATGGCTCGTAGCTCATTTGGTTAGAGCACAGGTCTAGTAAACCTTGGTCGTAGGTTCGAATCCTACCAGCCGCACATCTTTTGCATGGCAATCTGATCTAAACATGTATCGCGTATTTAATCTCATTGTTGTTAAATAAATATCCAAACTAAAAAGTTCGAAAGAGAATGCCAAAACATTCATACATTATGGCAGAAATACCATTGGAGAATTGTTAACCAACTGAGTGAGTCTCCACTTACTCTCAGTCGTGACATTCTATATGTGCGCATCGTGGCCTATAATGCAGTTCGATGTCTGAGTCTACGGAGATTTCAAAATTGAGCTTTGAACTATGATAAAAAGCTTTCTGATATAGGCTTATAATCCTTAGGTCTATTCTTGCTTTGAAGTCCATAGGCCAAGATCAAATTGAGATCATGAGGTCTATGACAATTTCTCATGATTTCTTATAGCCTCTGTAACTAAAAACGGGTAATAACAGAGTTTTTTTAAGCAATAATCAATCCACACAAGATTGTCCAAGTTTCTCCAGTGGTGTCCAAGTCTACAAACATTGATGTCACACATACACATCAACATCTTTGTAGGCCATAGTTATTAGACTTATTTGGAATCAAAATCATTTCTTGCGATGTCCTTGTATAACAGAATCTCAAGTCAGTTCAAGTTTTAAGTCGATATGACACTTGGTTTTTGATAAAAATAAAAGCGTGAACTTTCAGGTTGGGTTGTCTGAGTAGTCTCCCCACCAAAGGTGTGCAAAATTTAATTTTTCAGATCCTCATCTGCATCCGCAAAGCCCGAAATCTGTAATCCGCATCCAATCCGCATCCGCAACTACTCTACATTTTCTATCCGCATCCGCGCTGTGTCCGTACCGAATCCGCAGTAGTATAAGTCTTCGAAATCATTCTATAACTCGATCAGATTGACTTAGAAGAAAAAGTTGTGTTGTTGTGGATTTTGCATCTATAGGCCTATCCTTTAGGCTGTAACGGTCAATAAACTAACAAATAATTTTGCCTAGGTTCAGTCCATGCAAAACTCCGAATAGCAAGCTTAGAATATCTGGTTTACTAGTTATGTAGCCTAACCCACTATCCTTGTGGACCGGTTTTCAGCGGATAATTTGTTTTTATCTGTTAACGAGCCTATTTAGGCAATCTGAATCATTAATACTCGCATAAAGACAAGGAATTATCTATTAAAATCGAACGTTTGTGTGTTAGCAAGCTTGCCGTACACGCAGTACACACTCACATCCACAGGTAATGTCCTCAACATACTGAATTTTGCCTCAGTGGGATTGTATCACGACGGGCAGGGCAGCACACTTGATATCGATATTCTCAATTAGTCACTTAAAAGTCACATTTAACAGAATTGTTTGATCCTTCCTTTGCATCTTTCTCAGAAACTTCATGAAGAGCTTCCTTTGTTGTACATTCAACTCAATGAGCAATGAATGATGCTGTAGACTGAAATTAGAAATTGAAGGGTTTTTATGTCGACCGGACACGATGTTTATATTTGTCCTACATCACCATACAATGGACATTTCGATATCTTTTGAATTATTATCACAGCACCTACACATATTTGATAGTTTGGAAACATAATATATCTATTTGATCGCAAATGAATCTGTTATAAAACTTTATCGTTGGCATGTATTCTTTAATTGATTATCTACTTAATTGATCAGCATGTTTACGCAATGTAAAATTGAGTTGATTGCTTTACTATGCTTATTAAATGATGCGTCAGATACATACACTTATATAATGATTGACAATCAGAGTGAACGCTTTATACTTAGACACCACAAAGAGTGACACACAGGGACCTTAACAAATTGATTACTTAATACAGCATTACTCGCGTTTCAAAATTTTCATAAACCCTATGGCGATCTTGAAGATCTTTACTCCATTGTGGATCAACACGATGACGGTTCGTGGAACCTCCAAGTATCAAGAGGTTGAAGACCTCCTTTTAAAGCTGAAACCAGGAATTTCAAAATCCCATGACGTGATACCCATTACGGTCTATATTGCACTTGCTGTTTACGTTTAATTCATCAATACGGCGCGTCGATTAGAAATAGCTCTTTTATCCAAAGAAAATTTCTCGATATAGTGAAGCGAGGTGTCACTGTGCCTATCCGGAAAGGAAAAAGCACTGATGTTCACTCATTGCGTTCAATTAGCATTTTTCCAGTGATTTCTAGCTTGTTGGAGCTAATACTTATTCGTAAACTGCGCTCCCGACTAATATCCGCCTATCGGCGTCCACTACAACTGCTCTTGTCAAATTGCACGAATATGCAACTCGTTGCATAGATGAATTATCAACATCGGGCGTAGCAATTATAAGCATTGACATGCGCAAAGCTTTCGATTCTATTGATCATAGACTATTATTCTGTAAGCTCATTCACAAGAATTATCCCGCCGGTTTCGTGAGATGGTTAATGAATTTCTTGGCCAATTGCAGTAACATCATCTGAATAATTAATTCTCTGAGTGACTATTATTGTAATTCAATTGGCTCAACAATTGTTCCCTTTATTTTTATTTTTCTCGTTGGTGATCTATCGCCTGCATGTTCTCAAACTCGCATGATCAACTATGCTGACGATGTATTAATGATTGCGCTTTTGTTGAGGAGTGAAAATCCTACTCAGATCATCGATATCGAAATCAATAATGTAAACCAATGGTTTGCTACAAGCAAGTTAAGTCAATGCAGATAAGTGTGAGACAATGCTAAGTGTAAGACGTCGCAATCCCATTCACGTTTCGCTGTCGTTCAAAAGAACTGCAAAAATGAAAATTCTTGGCGTTACCTTAGACGAAGATCTTGGTTTCCGTTCGTGCATCGACGAAATTAGGAAGAAAACGTCTTCTCGTTTTCATGTGTTGCGTTTATTATCTGTCTTCCTAAATCGTTACGAGCTTCATTTGATTTATACGAGCTACATACGGTCACCGTTTGAATTTTCTTGTCCTGTTTTTGCCGTATAAGCTGACATAGCTATCAGCCTTTGCTGTCAATTGATCGCCATGCCCATAAGATCATAAACTGCAAAATGGACGACCAGTCTTGCAACTGTTCACGTAGTGTACTTACTGAGCGTCGTGAATCAGCATCTGTAGTCGGTACAGTATATTAGACGTCTGTTTTGAACGTGTATACGGCAGTGTTTGGAATCTATGGTATTAGTGTATTAACAGCAAGAATGAATAGTATTACAAGTCTTAGGATTTCCATTTTTACCAGATATTGGGCCAAAGCTGATCAATTTTATATGGTTGCCACGAGAAAGCTACATTGAGTTCTTTTAAGAACTGATTAATCCAATGGATACAGTAGCATTGCCTTTGTACACTTGAGGATTGGAGAACGCCATCAGTCCTCATTAGGACTACTTTAACTAATAATTTAAATTAGTAAGCATTATACTATTATAAATGGCTACTGGGATGACTTTCATCATCGTATGAGAATTTCTCTCCGCTTTTTTGACAGTCTGCATATCGACGAGTCCCATATTTTATTTAAGCTAGTTCCAAAAAAATACTTCGATCACTGAGATACGTATCTGACTTTTCTCGTCCTAATGTTCGATATTTCTCATTTTCACCATATATGATACACTTTGTCAACAATGGAAAAAATGATTTTCATTATTGACTCAATAAACACGACTATTACTGATCTCTGGTGAAAACTAGTTTTTCAACATAATTACCAACCCTGCTTTCATCGATCTCCACAATGACAAGCGAGTTAGGTCGGTCAACCTCAGTGGTCAGTCCAATCTGCCTTTCTTCCAATATATCGGTATTAAATAATCATGTATGACGACAAAATAATTGTCTCATTTACTCAAGCAGTTATAAATACCGTAGCTTGTGCTGTTCCTTAATAAAGATGACCTTCATGCAAAACAAAACTGTTTCCACGACGCGTAGGATCAATTAGTTCCATGCATCCTCATCAGCCCTGAAATTTATGGATGACCTGTTTACCGTTTGCGACAGCGCGAATCATTAAAATATGTATTCATAAAAGTTTAAATAGAGAAGATGTGCGCGCAGTAATAGTAATTTTGAATGAAAAGAATTTTGGGCCATACGGAATTTCTGAGTGTTATCTATTGAGCTTATATTTGAAGAGTCAGAACAACAATGTCTCAAAAAGTAAGAAATGTGAACAGCAGACCTACCTGAAAATGACTAGCAGATTAATCAAGTCCATGTAGTCATTCTCCAAATTTTCCTCATTCCTACTTCAAAAATGCATTTCTTAATTCGGGGTCTTTAAGCGCATTTGATAATACATATAACTTGAAACATCTTGAAGAAGTTTTACATGCACAGTGCGGTAGAAAATGAATCAAGCTAAACATGCTTCTCATCACCCAAATAGTGGAGTGGGGAAATAAGTTCATCATAGACATGCAACGATATGGCGGATCAATTTACTGATGGCGAGTTGACACATCAATCATTTATAAGTATATGAATGTATATTTTTGAGAATGAGAATTATCAATTTAAAAACAAAACTGTGAATTTAAACGGTGGGCTGAAATTCAGTGAAGAAAAAATCACGACAAGCAATTGAAGTCGAACAGCTGGGTACAGTTTGGCGGACAGCGGCTACAGCAGACAAAGTCCGCAGATGGAGAAAGCCCCATTCTCATTTTTTATGTATTCATTTCCTTTCGTAGAGGGCATGCATCATCCCATATGCATACGGATGCACCCATCGTGCAGGAATTCAGATTACACAAGATGAATTTTTCAACTGCACTCACATTTCTGATATTTACCTGAAGAAAACAAACGAGTAGGTTCTACACACCATTCGTGAATAAAACAATGAAATATTTGCATGCTGAGTTAGAGAGTGGAAACATATCTGAATAGCCAGCATTTTTTCCAATGCTCCGGTATCTGGAATCATTAGCAACAGTTCTAGTTCACATTCCTCAACAACACACGGTGTGACAGGAGAGGTGGTTTCATTTTAAAAATTTCCCACTATACAGGGTGAGCATAAAGTCTTTCCCTGATTACAACAATTGATATTATGATGTTTTATTCGAAATATAAATTCTTTGACGATGCCATTCGTAAACTCAGACGTCAAAGTTTTGGTTTAATCACTTTAGAAGTACCGCATCAATCAATTCATAAATAAAATTTCAACTTAATCAATTCTACTGAAAGTGAAAGTCTGAGAGATGTTGATGTGCTATTGAGGAATGAGATAGATTATGATCATACCATCAAAATTGGAATCAACGCAAATAAATCTGCAAATTATTCGAGCTGAAACAGTGGCATCATTTGCAACTACATCACATGCAAATTGAAGCTATGGCGTCAAACGTATCTTCATCATCGTCGCCATTGCACCCGACACACCAGAAAATTATCCGAACTTGAAATATCTGTAGCACACTGTCGGGCTAGACGCATTAACTTCAAAATTCATAATTTCAGCCGATATGAAGATCTGTAACCTGTTACTTGGTCTGATGAGTAGTGGCAGCTCACATCCATGTCCATGGTGTGACGTGCACAAGATCGATCTCATAAACAGCGGAGTTAGCCGCACATGGGACAGTCTATCCGGTTTATTTTGGAGCTACTACGATTCATCGGAGGCGAAATCAAAGACAAAAAACTATGGTAATGCAATACATCCCTACATTATCCATGGAGATGGTAGTGAACTTGTTTTGAAAACAATACCGCCTCCAGAGTTGCATCTCCTTATAGGATCAGTCTCTAAGTTCTTCAATGTTCTGGAGGAAACTTCACATCTACTTGCAACACAATGGTTAACTTCGTCGCGAGTGCACAAAGATCAATATCATGGCGGTACATTTACCGGTAATAGTGCTCGTCAACTTTTGAAGAGCGTCGACAAATTGCGAGCAATCGCAACGCTTGAGACATTGCCTATTGTTTCTGCATTCAGAAATCTAGATCGAATCGTCACAAGCTGTTTAGGAAATTTTCTGGACCAAGACTTTCCTCAGCATATCGTGAATTTTCGCAATGATCTTGATGCATTGAACATTCGTGTTTCTCCAAAACTTCATTGCATTATTCATCATGTGCCAGAGTTTTGCAAGATGACGTCTGAAGGCATGGGGAAGTTCAGCGAGCAAACCAGTGAATCACTCCATGCAGACTTTGACTCATTTTGGTCGAACTAGAAAATCATAAACTTCGAAAATGACTATTATGCCGATTATCTGTTGGCTGCGGTAAGGGCTTACAACAGTCGCCAGGTGAATGTTTGAGCTTTTTACAAATAAAAGTTACTTTTTGTTAATGATTGCTTTAAGTATATGATGGGTTTTAGCGGCATCATGTTCTGACGGTGATGATTGAAAAGTGTACCTGATTAGATAGGAAACCGTTGCCGAAATAGTTGGGAATTTTTTTAATCTACTCCCAGAATGCAGTTTCGGTTTCTCTTTCCGCCATTCTGAATTTTCGTCATTATCTCGAAAAGGGCTTTTGGTATGATTTTTAAACTTTGATTTTCGAGATCTACATACAAAAATACATCAGAATCCGTCAAGAAATACAGGTTGAGTATTAAGTTTTTCCCTGATTACAACAATCAATATTGTGATGTTTTATTCGAAATATGAATTCTATGACAATGCCATTCGTAAACTCAGACGTCAAAGTTTTGGTTTAATTACTTTAGAAGTACCACATCAATCAATTCATACATAAAATTTCAACTTAATCAATTCTTATCAATTGATAATAATCTCTGATTTCGATGAAGACATTTTTGAAATCTCTTAGCATGATAATGAATAATTGGGCACTAATGCAGTTTAGTGCACCCTAAAACAACGGCGCATTCTCCCCCAAACGATGACTACGCACATTACACCGAAGCGCGCGCTCGGTGTAATGTGCGAAGACGAAGACGAAGACACACGAAGACACAAAGACACTCATTTATAACTATAGGGAAGAACGAACGGCATTCATTCTGTTGATTAAATCATGTTGTTCTCACATGCATTTTAGGGTGCACCAAACTGCAGTAGTGCCGAGTAATTGTTGATACAAACGATAATTCTTGAGTGTCATATGAAAGTCAATCAAGTCATATAGTTAGCATTCTGATCTCGTTTTGTTGATCTTCGATTGAACACATATTACATAAAATGAACATGATCTCATTTCATAGTTGACTTGCCGTCTCTCTGAACATTCATTTGTCCGTGATAATCTGTCTAATATGACATCTATGGTGGAGAAAGCTCAATGCGTTCTATGGTTTCATGAAACTAAGTCTCCGGTAATTGACTAAGGAATTTCCGATCACATTACGGCCGATCTCCTCCGGATGTGAAAAACATAAAGAACTGGTACGAAAAGTTCAAAGAGACTAGGAGCGTTGTCGATCTCAATAGAAGAGGGAGACCACTAGCAAGTGGAGACAGTACGCAGTTCTTTTGAAAGGAGTAAAACGAAATCAACTCGAAGAGCTTCACAAGAACTTTCTATTCCACATACTACCGCAGTCAAAATTCTGCACAAACGATTACAATTCCGAGCCTACATTATGCAAATGGTTCAAGCCTTGCAATCCAATGATTGTCCTCAACGTGCAGCCTTTGCAGAAGATATTCTTCACAGAATTGACTGAAACAATGACCACCTCCAGTACATTGCTTTTTCTGATGAGGCTACGTTCCACTTATCAGGCAAAGTTAATCGCCACAACTTATGAATCTGGGGATCTGAGGGGGATCTGGTATTGGGATGGACCAATACCATGGCCACCGCACTCGCCTGACATCACCCCACTGGACTTCTTCCTATCGGGCTACGTAAAAGACAGTGTTTATCGCTCACCTGTTCGTGATCTCGAAACACTCAAATTACGGATTCGGGAAGCGATAGCGACTGTAAGTCTTGAGATGATGGAAAACACTTGGAGAGAAATTGATTATCGTTTGGATGTGCTCCGAGCTACGAAAGGAGCTCATGTTGAGATGCATTGACAGTAGTTGAAATCAAATTAAATAAAAGATATTGGATGAAAAAAATTGCCTTGCTCGAGTATATAGGCTAAAGAAGAGTAAGAATTGAGAAAGTAAAAGAATTTACAGAAATTACAGAAAAGTGAAAGTTTGAGAGAGTAAGAGTATGAAATTAAAGTATTTTGATAGTTATTAATAATAATTGAATATTCTGGTCTGTTCACATTATCAACTGAGGATTCAACTCAATATTTTATGATTCCATTTACATTTTGCTTTATGAGAGCACCACTTAATTATTGTTGTTTTCAGACTCATACATATGTCAATTATACGTTTCCTCTTGGTAATTCATATGCATCGTAGCAGCGGTCAGTGTTCCGTCCGAATGATTTTTTCGGCATCCGGAAAAGTTATAGCATCACAGAGAGCTAATGATTCAATGCCTCCGGCTTTCACGAGGTCGAAATGATATCTCAATGCGCCTTGCTCTTGGAACCACCATGAAAAATGGCTTGCCGGCTGGGAATCGAACCCAATCGTCGAACTGTTAACGCGGCATGAAGATCACCAAGACCAGCGAAGCACACCCTCCATGACCGTGTCAAGAGCAAGTAAAGCTTTCAGTGCGCATTATGACGTCACCTTCCTGGTTTGTTTATATAACAATAGCAACCGCTTCCCAAGAGCAAGCCATTGGTAAGCCATTTTTCATGGTGGTGCCAAGATCAAGGCGCATTGAAATATCATTTCGACCTCGTGAAAGCCGGAGGCATTGAATCATTAGATCGATTGTCCGAGGTTGCCTGGAAGCGGTTGCTATTATCACAGAGAGACTATTTCAAACATAATAATGTCAAGATGTTGACCTTCTTGTATAGTAGTTTGCAGATTGCGGTGACACTGTTCTAAATCTTTCTACATTTTCTGATAATTTCAGGCTTTCATGACTTCTTGCAATATTAACCGAGCTTATAAAGAAAGATTTTAATTAAACATTATTATATTAAAATTATATGAATTAAGTTAAAATTGATGCATTAATTAAACATTTTAATTGACGGAAATTGAATTAATTAATCTTTCGAAGTGCAGATAATTTGATTTTTTCTTTTTTTTTGACTTTTCAATACATATTTTAGCGAACCGCCCTTCTCAATGAGATTTTTGGATCAGATCACTGTAAATTAAAAATCTGATTGAGAAGGGCAGCTGGCAAGTTGAAAAACAAGTTATCTGTGCGTCGAAGGATTAATTCATTTTATTTCCTTTAATTAAAATGGCACTTTTCATGATTTTAAGAAAAATAATCAGAAGTGAAGTTCATCCTTTGTTATTATATTTTTTATAGAAACTATGAAAATTCCGACGTCGTCCGCCGCTGACTTTGTAAATTATTCATTGTAATTATTTAGCCATATTTTGTTGCATTTCTTTACAGTATCATGTCTCGTCTCACATCAATTTTAAAGACGTCCCATTAGAATTATCATAAAGACGTGCGGGTTTATGTGATGAGGGCCACTTGCAGGTATTGACAAAAAAACAACTAAAAGAGCCTAATGTAAGTCTGTTTCAAATTCCTTAGTTTTTTGAATTTTCCCAGAACTTCATAAAATTTACCTTGAATTTTAGAAAACATTGGCATTGACTACGAAAGATAGAGATCCTACGTGCAAGATTTTGAAGTCCTAATTAACTATCATTGGACAATCTAGAGCGCGAAACAATTTCTATTACGGCTATACTTAAATAAGTGCTTCAGCGTGACTTTCTTTTAATGTTTCGGTGCGAACAGTTGTGGCTGCTGTACAGCCCTAATTTTCATCATTTTGAAATTTTAGAAATGTACTTATAAATCAGGTGCAAAGAAAAAATCAAAAACAGAAAGACAAAAAACACAACATCGCACCACGTGAACAACGGCCAAAAATTTAGTGCAGCTTCCGTACACTTATTTTTAATTTTGATTCAAAGGAGTGACTAAGAAAGTTGATTTTTTTCTTTGGTTTCAAAAAATTCGTCGAAGTCATTATCTTTGACTATATATTCTATAAACCACGAGCGCTTTCGCGGCCTCTTTTCAAGGGGTGTACGGCCGTAATGAACACAGCAATACCCAGACGGTAAACACAGCTCACATCTGAACATGCAGTGGCGTGGACAATGAAAATGACGTCATAATAGTTAGTGCACAAATACCAGAAAGAAAACCTTTGAAGAAATAGAAAACATGGTCTGCACAGAAAATAATAAAACGGAGAGACGGAGAGAAAATTATTGACAAGGGAAAATAATAAAAAGAGAAAAGTACAAATAAAATCACCAGGGAAGTCTCAAACAATACTTCAGTTCTTCCTTTGTACACAGAGAAGGACGGAGATGTGAAATAGACAGAAACTCCAAAATAGGCGAAGTGAATGGATACCTAGGGAAACTTTTATAGAATATATTGTCATAGATAATAACTTCGACGAATTTTGTTTGTACAGGATTATTGAGGCTTCATCATGCTTCAAAACCTATGAATCACTTCACTGTTTGCTAATTAAGATTGATTAAGAATCATTAATAAGATTGAATTAAGCATGGATAATAACAAAAATGTACGTGCCGGTATATCAAATTTGGAAGATTTTCATCCAAAGGAAGCATTTCCAATAAATCTGTGAAATGGTATTTTAAAATGGTTCTAAGCAACTTCAATCGGGTTTCCAAAGAGGATTTGCAATTGCCCAGAGAATTCCAGTGACTAGGAAAAGACATCTACTTGAACACTTCACTATTAATGCTAAGAAATGCTTACAAATGCTTGATTTTTGTTAATCATAACAGAAAATATTTATGCGTTGGTTATGACAAAAGTTTCCTGTCACGGTCTAGATATAACGGCTATACAACCTTTATGAAAGACAAATTCAAATTAGCAATTAAGTTTACTTTAGAAAATGTTTTTATAACGTTTGGAGATCAAGTTTTCCAACAGACTAGTGGCATTCCTATGAGAGGGATTTGCAGTCCTCTCCTAGCTGATCTGTTTTTACTACACTGCGAATTTGTTTACATGCAAAACTTACTGAAAAATAATAAGATGGGACTGGCTAAACTGTTATCTAATGCTTCTAGATACATCGACGGCATTTGTATAATTAATTATAAACATTTTAACCAGATTATAAAGCATATTTACCCCAGTAGCTTGGAAGCGAGCAGAAGCGATGGTAATTACAAATAGGTTGAATATCTAGATGTTAAATTGAGCATTACTAATAATGGTTTACGAACTTCTGTGTACCATAAAGTAGACGATTTTAACTTTGCTGTTACACTCCTAACATTCCCAGAAAATACAATCCCGTACAAAATGGGTAGCCAAGTATTTAACGGACAACTTATAAGATATGGTCGAATTTGTTCATCCCTTGATGATTTCGTGAAAAAAGTTTCTTCGACCTTCAAGTCAAGTCAAGTAATCGTATATTTCAAAGTCAATGGAAATCATGACAAAGCAACAAAAGTAATTGTGGCGACTCACACACATGAAACAGTAAGGCATGACAAAAGTACATGGAAAATAAATATATACACTGGAAATACTTGCAACATGCGGTGCATACGAAATCAAATTTGACATTCACTCTATGTGTGTATTGTTAAATAGTAGGACAGTCATTGGAAAAAATGAGTTACGTCTCCTCGACGTTTAACGTTTTCCTTCAGATTATTAGTGGCTAGAGGCTATAATCAAGATTCTTTAATCAATAATGCAGAAAGATGATTACACAGGCATAAAGAGCTACTTTCGAAATTTGGGCTGTATTCAGCTAGACAATTTTCTAAGTTCAGTTTTCTGCTAACCGAATAATCAGGGGCCAGTTGCAGGAAACAAGATAATATTATTATCTTAAGATAACATAAGAAATAAGAGAATTGGGTTGCACCAAAACGTTATTATCTTATTTTTAAGATAATGATATTATCTTAGTAGATGTTTGGTGCAACTCTACTATCTTAAGATAATATGATTTTGAGATAAGATAATACGGTTGCACGAACGTAAAATTTTGAAGATTTTATCTTATTTTCTCTCTTAAGTTAGTGTCATCATGGAGTGCTTCTATCTTCTGAATCCATTGATGCTTAGTCTCAGAAATACGCAGAAATATGCACTTATGATAATTTTGTTTCATTCATAGTTTATCCTCACAAAATCTAGCAGATTTTTTATTAGCCCACAGAAACGTCTTCTAAAAATAGAACACGAATGTTGGAAGAACATGTATTAACAAAAACGCCATAGAACTGAAACAACAAGAAATAATCAAATGTCTCTAAATGAGCTTTCACCATACACGATGCTTTCATTTTCTTTTTTTCTTTGATTTAGAATGTCATTTTTCAGTTAAGTTTGACATTTTTCTGCGAGATGTTCTGTTGAAAGAGCTATAGGGATTCTTAAGCGAAGATTCAACTGCTTAAATGGATTGCGTGTTGTAGATCCAAGGAAATCAGCCAGAGTTGTCACGGCGTGTGTTGTTTTGCACAACTTCGCTATTATAAACAAGGACTTTGATGAATTCCTCACTCAGTCTGTGATAACTGAGACTGATGAAACTCCTGTGACCGGGGGAGATTCAAGCAGTGATCTAAGGAGTCAAGCACGCCGAGGATTTTATATTCAATCGCATTTACGATGATGTATATGTATATGTGTATGTACATGTGTATATGACTACAATATAAAGAGGTGTCTAATGAATGAGGTATTTTGAGTTGGCCTACTAAAGAAATTTAGAATAAAATCGACACAGTCACACTGTCTTAAAGCAACAGTAATTTTCATCACTTTGACTGACTTGGAATTCCATCTGAATTGCATGCTATTATTATCGGTGACAGATTTGATCGTAACACTGATTGGATTACAACATCATTCTATAGTTATTGCGTCAGAAAACGTCACAATGTCCTTAAAAGATAATATAATTTTTGGTGCAACCGACATTATCTTTTCTCCTAAGATAATACCAAAAATAAGATGATATCATCAAAGTTTCGTGAAACTGGCCCAGATTTTCTTTTTTTTTGTCGATTTTGACTTACACCGATTGTGACTAACCCGACTTTTGACTTTGTGGAAGCTGTACAGTTTTACTGTGCAGGGACCCGCTCAGGTGGGTTTGAGTGTTCAGGAATTCGGGCCGAAACACGAATCCTACCTGAATTCCTGCTGATGACTTCCTAGCTGGTACAGGGAACGCAAAACCAGTCCTTTTAAGGACTAATTTCATTTTATTTTCCGTATGTATTGCATTATTCGTTTGCACTAATTTATTTTGTTGCAGTCTACTCATTTATTTTACACTAGTTTCTTGTGACTATCAATTTTATTTATTTATTCAGATTTTGATTTTTTACCTAATAATTTTCATTTGTGCTGCTTATTTCCTTCCTTTTTTAAATCTATTTATTTATTCATTCATTCAATTTTTTTTCCTTATTATTATTATTTTTTCTTTTGTTGCAATTTCAATATTCCATTACAGTCGTACTTCACTAATCAATTTCAGCAGTTAATCTTTCAGAATTTATTACCCATCACTTTCTTTTTTTCTGTATTTTAATTGTTAGCACGATCTACACTTTGATAATTTCTTGGCTAGCTTATTTCTATATTAAGTTAGGTAGCCTATCAATGTGACTAATTATCTCCTTTCCCATCTGCAGTGAAATAGGTGATTGATATCATCTTCCATCGTATGCAGATTACGCTTGTCATAATTGTTTGCGGATTAAGGCTAGATATGATGGGACACAGACCGGTCCTCTTGAGAGATAGATTAAATTTCATGAATAGTTAGACACCAATTGGTCCATTTATAACAAGTCTAGTTCCTTATTTCAGTTTCTTCATGGAGTAGTTCCAGGTGAGACGTTGTAGGTCGATTCTAGCAAGCTCAGTACCCATACTGTAGTTTCACATGTATTTTATTTTATTTTTTCTTTTCTTGAAAGTTCATTACAAATTTATTCATTGCAGTTATATTTTGTACAGTAGGCTTAATCTTAGTTTATTTTATGTAGTTGTAACTGAGATTCCTAGAGGATGATGATCTTCATTTAAATAGCTTTAGAATTGCTAGCAAAGTTCGATATCTATGGCATAATACATGATCATGGGGCGCTTCATTGAGTTTCTTGATCATGGCTATGGTGTAAGTGGTCGAGATATGTTGACCAACCTTTTGTACGAATTTACAATAAATAACTTGACTTTCTTTCAAAACAATTTTCAGCTTCATTGAATGCTTTCATACAAGTTGTTGACACAAAATGTGGCCATTCTCAGACCTACAAAAAGTGTTTTTCCAAATATGTCTAAATTTGAAAAAGTAATACAGCGCAATAAAAATACAAGTAAATCAGGGAAAAGATGAAACAAATACATGCCTGCCTGGACTCCGAATTAACTTTGTTGACATGGGGCATGCCAAGAGCCAATGTGTATGTATAAATTGATTCATCGTTTCAAATAGCATTAGCATTTGTTTATATTTCCTTTTGCTTTTACCCGTTGTTGTTCATACATAGTTCTTCTAAGCAACAAATGATAGGGTAGAACAGTCAATGCACAATTGACTTTTGTGAAAATGTTTATCAATACCGGCAACTCATCCGTATGCAGATACGAAGTACTCATGCCCTTGTCTGTAAAAAGACTTTTCTCGCAATTGCTGTAGATTATGTAAAGAGACGAAGCATATCAACATTCCAAGAAATATCCATGATTTCACTGGATAAATACAGCAGGCCGATATTCGAACGATAGAATGCGTTATCTATCGAAGCATGGACTTATGAGTGGTGGCTTGACTGAAAAGTCCATTAGCGCAAAACAAAAGGACGCCAAACATTTAAGAGAAAATGGGGAAATATCAAAACGACTTAATCTAAATTTCCAAAGCGAGAAACGAGTGAGCTTCACGCTTAGACAACGGAATATTCACAGCATTATCAGCAGGTTTTGACGATGAAACACTAGGTTGATGAAAATGAAAATTTATTACCAAGCATGAGACACCGCTCATCGGTGAACTCATCAAAATATCTGGAAAGCATTTTTGTAGAAACTTGAAAATAATGTGAAGAGACAAACAAGTTTCCATTATAGTTCCAGCTAACAGCATGGTGGATACCTGGAAAAATAACCATGAACGCTTGGGAACATTGAGCTGAAATTGCGAGAAAATAGAATCTGCACATGTCGAAATACAACGAGGAAGGAAGTTGGACGGCCACATGTATTCGATTCGCAAAGCGACTGCTCATCCGAGATTCCATTCGAAATCGTGATACGAGAAAAGTACAAATTGTCTGGCCAAAAATCATTTTTATTGTTTCTTTTGATTTATAGCCTCTTCACGTTCGTTACTTTACTTGAACGTAACATTGTAGTAAGTTTGTGATACTGGAGTCTCATTGAAAGCGGTTGAAGACGTCAGTTTCTAAGCAAGCGTTAGTCGAAGCTGCAGTGAACTAAATCTCAAAGCTGCAGTCACCGTGTTGTGATGAATTCATTCATGCTATGTTGCTTTTATTCATCAAATCAATGTAGAACTTGATGATCTGTAAATGTTTGAAGTCAAGTTTAGTTATCGAATCCTTGACAGCAAGTGACGCACATTTGTCGCCACATAAATTGATAGCAAAGGGTTTGAATCAAGGGCGGGCAACCTCAGGTTTCAATTGTCACTTTTCTCTCCTGCTGGCATTGCTTATCAATTGACACTGCGTCTGGTCCTGTGCTTAATTCGGTATTTTAAATTCCCAGGAATTCTGACTCACCTATTCAACACATCACACGCTTTTCCTTAGACTATTTTTGGATATGTGTTGCGAGAACGCAAAGCGTTCTGGGGTTCACATGAAGTCCTCTAATTCGAAAGACTGCTGGTCGGTGCATAGAGTAGGGATATGTAGGTAGAGTACCGACTCAAAAAACTATCTGTATACAGTGAAAATTTCTATATCAAAAAATTCAGTTTTTTGCAGAGATTACGTTCCCGTGGTCCAAAAAATTATTTGAGCAGTTTAAAAAAGTCAAAATTTTGCCAATTTAAATACTATTGAGATGACTCCCCGTTGTAAGTAGTATAAAGCAAGTTGGATATCAAAAGGAATGAATATTTGCTAATAATCATCCTAACTAAGCGGAAATCAAGCTGATTATCAAGGTAATTTCATTCTCCGTATTACAATGGAAGTCTTTATGAAAAAGTCACGACATTATCCGTGCTTTCTTGACTGAAATGTCAAGTTTTTAATTCAATTTTCACCGGCTTGATTTTATGATTCACTAGATTCATGTTTCATTTCATGGATCTGAATTGATGTGGACCCATTTACATCTTTCAAAGTTGATTGAAAATCATTGTCCTTGATTATGTGATTTTGCTCTGCCAGTGGCTGCTGTTGCCTGATCTCGCTTGAGAAGATTCTCTTGAGGTTCAGCAGGAAAGCAATAGCGCAGTTCATCGAGTTGCCAGTTTATCGAACATTGCCTATCCAAGGCTGTCATGCCACGACGGAGGATCTGTAAAATGCCATCATTTCCTTCTGCATTACACTATCATGATCAGACAATCCAGTCAATGTGTAACTTTTTCTACGATGCATTGTATTACTTCATTTCTTTCATTCCGGTTGAAATGGTAACTTTTAGCAAGCGTGACAAACCGTGGATTCCTCCAATGTTGAAGCTTTTAATTGGTAAACGATGGGATGCATTTCAGAAGCGAGATTGGGTGATGTACCAGCATTATAAATCTAAAGTTCAATCGGAAATTATATCAGCAAAGCGCATTTGGGTCAATAAACATAGAAATACAGCTAATGGTCTATGGAAATTCGTCAATGAGGTTCGTGGAAATCAGACGTCAACTGATATCTTTCATAGTCTTAGAAACGATTATATTTCTCTGGATGATCTTATTGAGGCCTTTAGTAAGGAATTCCGATCAAATTTTGCATGTGGTGATGACGAGCGGCTAGTTTCTCTTTCAAGTGATACTTGGACTTGTCAATTTCGTCTGAGGCCGTTCTCTGTGAATTGCTTCGCCTAAAGACTTACAAATCTTGTGGACAGACCAGATCCCTCTGCGTCTCATTTCGGTTGGAGCTCATTTATTGTGTAAACCTCTGCGAGTGATATACAATCGTTCATTACAGCCAAGAATCTACCCAGATTGTTTCAAGCAGGCATACACGCACCCAATTCCCAAGAAGAGCAAACCATCTATAAAGGACTTCCGTCCGATATCGATATCATCTTTTTTGGTAAGGTCTTTGAGAGACTAGTGCTGCGTTGTATGAAGGATATTTGATTAGGTGTTATGGTTTTGAATCAACCTGCATACAGACCACATGGTTCAACTACAAGTGCTCTAGTGAAAATTCAAGATCACATTTCTTCATCTTTAGATCATCGAAGTACTGCTGCTGTACGTGTATTGTGTTTGGACATATCGAAGGCGTTTGACCATTTGCAACACAACCGATTGCTGAATTTTTAGAGAGTATGGGACGGGATTATGGCTTTTTGCAGTGATTACTATCTTTTCTTACTGCTCGATCGTGTTGTGTAAAGATCAATGGGAGATGCCGCTCAACAATCTGTGTTCCATCTGGTGTTCCTCAGGGATCCGTTTTGGAACCCTACTTATTCGCAGCTTTTATGGGGACAGTGAACTTGAGTTGGCCTCTTACACAGTGTGTCAAATACGCTGACGATGTAACGATCATTAAAACTATTGAATGTACGAGTCAGACTTTGTTATCCATGTCAGATATTGAAGAGATTTTTGTGAGTGCAGGTCTTCGCTTGAACAAAAATAAGTGTAAAGAAATGATTATACCACGCTCTATATTATATTTTCCTCCACCGCTTTCTACAGATTTTGTAAGAGTTGATATTCTTAGAATTCTTGGTTTTGCTCTCACTACAAATCTTAGCTGGGAGGTACAATCAAAGACGTTTTAAAAAAGGCCTCGGTCGTTTGTACATAATCCGTTGTCTACGTAATTCTTTGTGTAAAAACGATTTGATATCTGTTTATCACGCAATCATCACAGCATTGTTTATATATGCTTCTCCTGTATATGGTAATTTGTCTCTAGTTTTATTAAGTAAATTAAATCGCTTTCAGAAGAGGGCTCATCGCTTGATTTGCGGTCGTCATTGCTCGTGTAACATGTTTGACGATATCTCAGATACATTTCTTCAATGTGGCTTAAAATTGTTGCTGAATTGTGAAAATCCGTGTCATCCGCTTAGCACGTTCGTACCTAATCGTTTGTTGTATACTAGACATTTTATGTTACCAGTATCACACACTGTAGAATTCATTTTTTTCCTTGGTTTTGTGCAAAGTCAAATGAGCTTATGTGTAAATACTATAATTTTTCTTGTAAGTATCAGATATTATTTGTCTTTTATGTGATGTGAATCCTGTCAGCGTTTGCGCATTACCTTTCTTTGCATTTATAGATTTTCATTATTTCAAATATATACACTTTTCTCTCTCTTCTCTCTCTCTCCCATTGTAATTTCTTCAAAACTGCATAAATGCGCATATCTCCCATTTGGAAACAATTCCGACTGTATCTCCCTTGAATTCATTTAATAAAATCGAAAGTGTATACCCATTGGGGATTTAATAAGTGCGTTAATGACATCAGAGTCAAAACACAGAGTTCTGCTATTGATTCATTGATCACTGAACCCGGTGCCATCTTTAATTTTCTGGAAGCTATCACAACTGAGTTTCGGAAAACTACAGCCAATGTGAAGACATTTCGTTACATTCTGTTTCTAGTTCCTTTAATTGGAAATTGGAATATCAGAAGTAGACGTTTACAATGAGCTAAGTCATTTGAATATTCTCAAATGCTCTGGTGTAGACAATATTCCTTCTCTCATTCTCAAGATCGGTGCTCCTTGGTTGTCTGCTCCTTTTACCGCAATATACAATCATTCAATGCTCCAAAAGCAATATCCTTCTCAGTTTAAGCATGCCTGTGTTTG
Source organism: Prostheceraeus crozeri (assembly GCA_907163375.1). Classification (NCBI taxonomy): domain Eukaryota; kingdom Metazoa; phylum Platyhelminthes; order Polycladida; family Euryleptidae; genus Prostheceraeus; species Prostheceraeus crozeri. The sequence goes on along the minus strand of CAJQUW010000546.1, from coordinate 205,968 downwards.
TCCTGTCCCAAAAAAATCTCGGACAACAATAAGTGACTTTCGACTGATTTCAATTTCACCCGTTGTATCGAAAGTACTTGAAAGAATCGTCCTCAACCGTGTCAAAGATAGTCTGATAGAATGCTATGGAAATCAGCAATTTGCCTTCAGACCTTATGGTTCAACAACCGGTACTTTTGCAAAGATACTTGATCTGATTACGCAATACATGGATGATGTGAAGGTATCAAGTGTCCTCATTACATGAATCGATCTATCTAAGGCATTCGACAAGCTTGTACATTATCATCTACTGAACAATCCCGTTAAATTGACTTTTGATCCCAACTTCATTTCCTGGCTCAAGTCATATTTGAATGATTGAAGCCAACAGGTCACGGCAAACGGGTATCGTGGTCCAGTGATCAGAACTGTAACGGGTGTGCCGCAGTGATCGGTCTTTGGACCATGTCTTTTCGGCGCATTCATGGGGAAAATGGCGATCCAACTTAAGAATATTCAAATCGTCTTGTATGACGGTAATCTGACGGTAATTGAACCGGTGCATAGGGATAACACGAATTCCAATATCACTGATATAATCAATTGTTTATCGGATATGGGTTTCCATATCCGAACAAGAGTAAATCCAGGCAAATGCTAGTAAGGAGACCGAGTGATTGCAGGATTTCATCTTCCATAAGATGTGATTTACAGCTTTCGTCTTCGTGTAGAACTTTGGGTCTTATCGTGAATGACTTACTTAGATGGGATGAACAAATATCAGATGTGCTGAAAAAGTGTTCTCAACGTCTTTATGTTGCAAGAATTTAGAAGGAGATGATGCCTCCAGATCAGTTTATCATTGCATGTCACATTGGTTACATCATGCATCAAGAAAGCTTCACCTGTGTGTAGGAATTTGCCTCAAAACCTCAAAGCTAAGTTAGAGATATTTCAAAGAAAGGCTCATCGGACATATGCGGTTCCTCATCGTGTGAATGTGGCAAGTTACCCAGTTGAAACATCGAATTCAGGCAGCTCCGAAGTTCCTCTTGAAATGTGAAACCAGTTCAGTTCATCCATTACACCATGTTGTACCGGAGAGTATGACATATAGCCGCAAATTACGGATGCCATTTTGTAGAACTGTATATTCGTTTGTCCCATGGGCGACGCATTTGTGTAACCGAGCTTAGAGTGCTCTCTCTACCTTTCTACTCAAAGCTAGAGCCAGCGCGCAATCATCGCCTTTTTGACATTCGAGGGGTCTACACCAACAGAAATTCATTCGAGGCTAGGCAATCAACTTTGCTCATCTGCTTTGTCACGAACTCAGGTTTTTGCATGGGCAAAACAATTTCGTGAAGGTCGCCAGAACATCAGCGATGAAAGTCGATCGAGTCGCCCAGCGGATGCCACCAGCCAACATGCAATCGCGAATGTCGAGAAAGTGATAATGGAAGACCGACGGTCTACAGTTTCTCAAATCACCATCAAGCTCGGCTTATCTCGTGGAACTGTACACCGCATCTTGAAAGACCATCTTCAATTGAGTAAACTGTGTGCTCGTTGGGTGCCAAAACTGCTGAATTCAGACCAAAGAACTCGAAGGGTGGAATGCTTACAAGGAAGTGTGCTGGCGCTTCAGACCGAGGGAGCTGATGGATACTGGGCACGCTTCATGACAACTGATGAAACTTGGCTGCCATACTTCTCTCCCGAAACCAAAGAAGCATCGAAGCAGTGGTTGACGAAGGGTTCCACGCGCCCCGTGAAAGCAAAGTCTTCTCCAATGGCAAAGAAGATCATGTTGACTGCTTTCTGGGATGAACAAGGCATCATCCACTTGGACTTTCTTCCCGACTCCACTACAATCAATGCGGATTACTACTGTGGAGTATTGCAAGAAGTCCATCACCATCTTCGACATCGCCGTCCAGGGAAGAAATCAAAAGTGATCCTGCTCCATCAAGACAACGCCAGACCCCACAACGCTCGGAAAACGATGGAGAGGATAGATGATCTGTGTTGGTACATCGCACCGCATCCGCCATACAGCCCAGACCTGGCACCATCGGATTATGCCTTATTTCCTCACATGAAAAGCATTCTTCGTGGAATGCATTTCGACACAAGGGAGGAGCTGGAACAGAAGACGAGATCAGTGTTGGCGTCCATCTCACCTGAATGGTTCAAGTCTGCCATTCGCAAACTTGAAGATCGTTGGAAGAAGTGCATCATGTTGCAAGGTGACTACATTGAGAAGGTTGCTCTGCTACAAGAAGACTGTTAGTTTGTAACGTGTATCCCTTTTTCTTTTTTGATAAAAAATGTTTAAATATCCATTTTTCTTTTTTGACAAAATATTGTTTTTTGTCGTCACTAAATTTTAAGTAGTATTAATTCACTAAAATATTTGCAGCTTTGTAACTAATAAAGATAGCGGGATGAAATTTTTTGTGCTTATTAATGATGATAATGGGTTGAACATATCAAAACTTCAGAGACATAAGATAATTACTCTTAAAATTATGGGCTCAATCCGGATACTTTTGGAACGCCCCTCGTATTTCTTCAATTATTTCTTTCTTATGTAAATCTCAATATCGAATGTTTTTCGCTTGCTATCTTAACCCTACAGCCTTTAGAGAATTTTGTATTGTGCTACGGGTTTGCATTATGTATATTTCCATCTGATGTCATTATGATTTTCAATCCTCAAACATGAAGAATTACATACTTACTTGTCTGCTAGTTGTGACGCAGGTGAGCAGTGACCCTTTTTTATGTAGATAAATTGATGACATGAACAACTTAACGTCTTTTTGATTTTTGGAGGAATATCATTAAAGGATATTATTTTTTTAGTAATGATAATTATAATGACATTAATCCATACATCAATTTTACTATGAAGGAGCGTGTGGAGGACGAATCAACATTTTGGATTTGAAGGCTGCAAAGCAAGATGGTGCATTTTGATTTTCTTTGTACTCTAAACTATGTCGTTCAGGTCACGTTATACCCTGGATATCCCATCATCCTCGATCGGCTCAAATGAATGTCCTCACGAACGAATTGAAGTGGGCGATGTCGCATGGTTCAGGTACAAGGGAGATGAATGCTGGAATTAGTCAAATAAGAGATAGATATTGGGCCAATGGATGCACTAAACAAGTAATATTTAAGTGTTTATTTAAAGCAAAATCTCAGCCAAGAACTTAGAGAAAGGAGAAGAAGAAGGTCTACCTAACCTTGCCGTATTTATCGGAAATTCAAGTCAGACAAATAGGGACTATGGCAAGAAAATGCAAAATAAGCGATCATGTCAACATCAGCTTCAAATCACGCGATCTGGCAACACCTCTTCAACCTAAGAAGGACAGATTTTGTGTGAAAGATGACTGTCACTTTTGTTTATAGCTGGTGATCGAATGGACTGTGGGATTAAAGGACAAAAAATTGCAAATTTTGTGACTCCTTTTATGTACGTTGACGAATCAAAACGTACAATGAAGACTAGGAAAAGATAGCACGTGAAGAATAATTCGTCATTGGTCTACCAACATGTTCTGGATAGACATTCTATCGATCCATCTTTCAGTTGCATTTATTGGACAATTTTGCATGGAAATCTTTACAGCTGTACGGTCCGCCGAAATGTTGAACTGTCTGAGATTAAATCAAAATGTCCTGATATAAATGTGCAATTTTAGGATATTTTGTTTAATGCTCCCTGTTCAAGTCAAGGCGAAACGTTAGAGAACTTTATTGTTTTGATAGACATCTTGATCGAAGAAAAATTTTGCTCTCTGTCATTATGATTATCCGGTCAATTGATATTGAAGCTTATGCCGATTGAGCTAAAGGCGTGCGAATTAGGACATCATATGCAAATTTCATAAAAATGTTCTTTATTTACTTAATAAAAATGACATGATGATTGATCGGTCTCATAGCTTGCATCTCCAAGAAATTCATTTGAGATTATTTTCTGCTTTTAGGCGGACGGAAAATTCATCGCTTGTAGGTGAAATTTGCTTCTGTGAACTTGCGGGTTCTCTATTGCCAGGGATTCAGGCTTACCGTTGGGGGGATGAATTTCCTGCCCAATCCCAACCCAATTCCATTTCCATTGGGATCCCGAAAAATCCCAATAGCCTGCTTTAGAGCTAAAAACGAACGCAAGTTGACCCCAAGTTGCAACGGGGCTTGCTGCTTAGTCCTACCATATGTGATACGTTTTGAATTGACGAATGCAACGGATGTAGGCCTAGGACTATATTGGCCTTAATAGTAATAGGGGATTTAATCACCGAGACTGCCTTCACCTAAGAGCTTATAGGGGCCTACGTGTACAGCTGATATGTATGTACGAGCTACAAACACACTTGGTATTAATTAAGCCTATATCGGATAATGCGGTCTCCAAACGAACTTTTTTGAAGCCATTGCTCCTGCGCAGACACTGTTACAGCGTTATACTATTACCCGTTTCAATCAATGCCTCATACGCACGCGCAAAGCACGAGTCGAGGCACAAGAAGGCCTCCGAATTAAGCCACTGAGTAGGGTCAAAGCTGACTGTGTCAATTTGTGTGAATCACACTAAGAGCTCTCAATGCTGGAATTCGAGAGAGGCAAGGTCAGACTGAAGACACAGAAGATGAACTAACTGCTCAGTACAACCCGAAAACATTTGTAATGTACTGACTAATGTCAACGATTACATGCATATTTTGTTGAGAGAGGGCTTATTGGGATCTATTGGGATTTATTGGGATTGGGTTGTATTTTTGGTAGCCCAAATCTAACCCAATCCCAATAGCTATTGGGGGATCCCAATCCCAACGGCAAGCCTGGGTATTATGGAAAGCTCTTTCATGTGAAACGCTGAGAAAATCGTAGCATTAGTCTGTAGCGTTAGGCCTGATCCACTTCATAGAACAAGAACAAGTACACTAGGTGGAGTAGCAACTCAGCATTAAATAATTCCCCAATGTGCATACAGTTTCGATTTTATTAAATGAACTCCAGTTAAATGAACTAAAGCAAGTGCCACATAATAATAATAATAACTTTTACATGTATCATGAACTTCCCATGCGTTTACTCGAATTGATATTCTCCAATGAGTCGATTCTATGATGCAAGCGCTGACTTCCATCCTAAATGTAGATTTTAACGATGACCAAAAGCGGCAAATTATTCTCCCTGCAAAACGTAGTGGTTTGGGCATCTCATCCTCAAGTTTTATAGCAGCTTCAGCCTTTTTATCGTCTCTCTATGCTTCGGATTCCACTTGTCAACGCATTTCTAGTGAATGGAAAATCCAAGAAATAAAGATACACGAGGCAGCATTCAATCACTGGTTCTCACAGTGTCTTGCCCCTTCCTTTCCACTTCACTTCCTACATAAACAGAAGTCGTGGACATTTCCTCTTTATAGACAATTATACAAATCACTCCTACTCACCGCTAACCAGCTTGACCGCGCTCGACTGATCTCCTGTGCAGCAAAAGGATCAGGTGCCTGGATTAATGTATTACCGTCTTCATCGCTCGGCTTTCATCTGACAGACAATCAACTTCGCGTTGCTTCCGCCATTCGCATCGGAGCCCCGTTTCTATTGCGCTTCAGCTCAATAGCGGACGGCAATGGCGCGCATGGATTCGTCTGCCGTAGAAGTACGGGTCGCCACGTTCGCCATTCGCTTATGAACGACGTGATGGACAGGGCAATGCATTCCATCCAATTACCAACTGCGTTGGAACCTGCTGGACTGTTGATAGACCAGAAAATCAGACCCGACGGCATCAGTCTATCTCCTTGGGAAATGGGTGAGCCCATAGTATGGGATGTCACGTGTGCGCATCCGTCTGCGAAATCATGGGACCTACGACCCCGGCTGGATTATCTGTGGCGAACACAGTTGAAAGAATAAAGCTAACTAAATACGAAGACCTTGACATCGACTTCTTCTTTCAACCTGCTTCTGTCGAAACTTATGGTTGTTATGGAGAACTTACTTTCGCTTTTTTAAAAAAGCTGGGTTCTCGAATCGCCACCAAGACTGGTGAAAAGAACGTAATTCTATGTATATTTACGTCAACGCTTGGCTATTGCCATTCAGATAGTGAACTGCGCCGGTGTCTCGGAAACTCTTCCAGCTCCTAGAGTTGCTCTCCATTCTTCTATTTGACTTTCAAAGTTTTTACATCCAGCTTTCTAATGCCATTAATTGTGTTGATTTTCGTATAATATAATTTTAATAATAGAAACATGAAATTAAAATAGCTATGTAATTAAATACAGAAACTAATGAATTTGTCAATGCCCTGTAATTAAAGCGAAAGTAATGTTTTGATGATATAATGAAATGAAATTGAATTTAAGAATAGTAATGAAATAATGATAATAACACAATGAAGTCGCAAAGCTCGTTCATAGGAGTATCTGTGAAGACTACAACATTAACACACAAAAGCCACGCTGGAGACATGAACCACAAGCGGTCACCGAAAATGAGCGAGTTAAAGTGATGTGGGGAAGTTAGAAATACTTTTGATATTTTCGTGAAGCGTGGTTATATCAAGTGTATGAAGAGATTGTTAAGTATACATATTTTTGCTTGATTCAAGTTTGGTTTGCATTCTGCCAGAGTTGTCTATCCGGTGTGGCTTTGGTTAAATTTGTTATCGATAATGTTACTGTGTATAGGGTTTGCCAGCTAGGGTTTGAGAGTACAAGATGTCAAATGATCCGAAACGCGACCTCGCTGGTCATCGTGCTGATGAGGCCCTTCTTTTCGCTTTTTGTTAGCTTTTCTGGACTGTGCACATCTTTCTTGTATATTTCGTTTTATTGTTCTGTGCGCCTCATGTTTTATTCTTTACATGTAGCAGTGTACAAGTATCTTACCCGTTGACCGGCGTGAACGCCTATCAGTCCTTTTTAGGACTAACATTATTAACGACTGTGTATTATATTCATTGTTGTACATTATTATCGTATTATTATTGTGCATCATTACACTAACCTGACTTTTTCCTTGATTTCGAAATCCGGACAGACCGTCATATAACAGCAGAGAGTTCCGACATTGTGATTGTGGACAAGACGACGAAATTGGCTCTCCTAATTGACATAGCTGTACCTGATGATCATAACATCTTTACAAAAGAGCAAGAGAAGATCAGTAAGTACCAAGATCTGCGACTGGAGATAAAGAAGCTGTGGAAGCTGTGGAACGTAAAAAATGAAGTCGTTCCAGTAGTCATCGGGGCTCTTGGTCCCATAGCCCAATGCTATATCAATACTTTCAGAAGATCTCTGGTCACCACCATGTACCAGAATTGATTAAGGCTACACTCCTCGGCGCTGCCCACATCTTAAGATTAGTGCTTGATCTCCCTGAGTCCTAGTAGGACTCCGAGGGAAATGCTCCGTTCCGACCGAAAAATAGATCACGCGTTTGAGAACTAAAAATAATAATAATAGTTTATTTTCAAACAAGTTCTCAATACTGATACTCGTGAGGCTGATACAAAAGGAGTACCAAATTAAATTTGACGGAAGAAAAAATAAATGCGAGTAACAAAAACTACAACAAAGGGAGAGAGACACAAACAGATAGTGTCACATGGAAAATCCACTACTAAGCAACCGTATCATCGTCCTTGCAAAACTGTCTCTACACATAACAGATAAGCATTCAGGCATACGATAATGATTTGAGTTCTTCAACTTGGAAGGGGTAGGGTAATGCAATAGATGATGACTATCTTTTGAAAATGTAAGGAAAGGCTTCAGTCCATCAATAAGTCTTCGATAGTCTAGGACAGGGGTGCGCAACCTTTTACATTTTTCGAAGGCCGAAAGAATCTCGGCCATCCTATAACCACTATAGCTCCGATTGTTTTTCGATTGTCTTGAACTCCAGAAATATTTGGAGTATACATGTACAATATTCTTTTTCATTTACTTCTCATTGTCACGGCCGCACTTTACCTCTGCTACGACCGCATGCGACCTGTCTGGGTGTAGTGTCGATCAAGCAACAACTTTGACAGTCTGAGAAGCTAGCAGGCACCCTGATTGGATCGACCGTCTGAGAAGGATCGGCCTGAGAGTGGAGGCGGAAGTTTAAAGTTGCTTTCGATTCGCCAGCAGCTCCGATCATGAGATGGTGGCACGTTTCATCTTGGAAGTAGCTTTAAGGTTGGATTAAATACATACATATTTATAGGCATGCGTTTTCAACAGCTCACACACTTAGGGCCTACTGTGCACACAATTATCTGTACCCATCTTAACAAGAACGACAAAATTTGGTGCAATTTTCAGTATAATTTCTTAACATATAGTTTCAAACTACATGTAACTTTCTTTGTAACCTCTTATGTAATGATTCGATTTTCACAATATCAAATGCACATTATTGTCAATTTTTTAGGTGACATCCAACTCAGCCGCTTATAACTGAACCGATTTCTGTCATCGCACCACAAGTGAAGCGCGTTAAATCTTTCCAATAGACATTACACCGCACTGTTAATAAAATCTTTTTCGTGGAAGTTTGAGAACATAATATACAACTGTTGATAAGCATCACAAGAGCCAAAAAATGTCGTTAGAAATTTCAGCATACATACGTAAGCTGTAAATGTGTACTGAGAACTTTGACAATAATTGAGCTTTAATTCCTCATTAAGCCAAATTTCAATCTTATTGATTTTGACTTATGATGACGCATTTTATTTTGAAAAGCAGAAGTGAGTCAATATGTTTTCATGATGTTACTTTATGATTGTGCAGAAATTCACATATTTGAACCCTCTATCTATTTATTTCTCTATGAATACTGGAAGAAGTCTGCTGGTTTTACTGAAATTTTCTTTTAACTCATTAATAAATCATGACTGATCTTTTACTGTGTTTTGTTTTTCGATATCTTACATTCTTCAGCAAGGAATTAAACAAATTAAGACCATGTTTTTAATAAAAACTTGCATGTCTAAAATTTAATGCTAATTTACAAGGATGGATACATGTAGTTTGAAGAAACATTACTTAGTAAAAACTGGTTGCACCATTTCATCATACATTTGAGTGTCATAACTGTCTGATTCCCCCCCCCCCACTGCCAAGAAGCTCAAATCCAACACTGTTTACAGTCCATCGCTTGACTTGAAGGAAGTGTCGGACGAATTTTGAAGCAATCGAGCAGGAAATTTTGTGAGGTTGAAAGAGAGAGCTACTTTACATGTTCTCCTAAATACTAAATTGTAGTAATTTTCTATCATTTCATTTTGCGAAATAATCACTTAAAAAAGGAGCATCCACGAATATTGGATGCTTTTTTCATTTTTTTGAGTAAAGGTTGGAAAATTGACCGCCACTTCGTAATTAACATAGCGCCCCCTCTAATAGATCACCATCCAATCGGAGGGGTTGAGAAATACACCGCCATGAGGTTTTACGGTAGCATGCGTTCCGCTGTAAACTAAATTCGTCAATGCATCATTACTAGGGCTATTTTTCATGACATGTCATATTTAGTCATATTTTGGTGACTTTTTTGCTGTTACAGTTACCGGGAAGTAGATACAGAAATGACCGATGTTTTCAGAATGACTCAATATTGGTCTTCTCAGCAGCGCGATGCAGTCTGAGGACAGTTCCGATGCGTCCATTGCCTACAGATATGAATGTTACCGGCGGCGCCTGCAGGATTGGCTCGTCTGTCGTGTGCCTTTCCTTGCCAGCCAACCACTGCTTCGGTAGAGCGTTCTTCTCCATGTTGAAGATGCTATGCAAAGACAGACCTTTTTAACATCAAATAAAGTAAATTACATTACTGTTTTGTACAATAAATCGCTTGAAATAAATCGTTTTACTTGACTTAAATTGAACTTTTTACCTTTTTGCCTGAAGATGGAAGCATACTTTTTGCTATATTTTAGAATTTTTAAGTCTTGACAAACAAGAATTTACGATTTTTAGTTCATATTTTGGTCACAATTTGAGTTTATTAGGTCATATTTGGTTACATTTAAAGCTTTGTCAGGTCATATTTTTTCGATTTTTAGGTCATAAATAATTGCCCTAATCAATACACAATTTCAACTGGACATCAATCAATTGATTTTGAACAACCATAGATGAAAACAATCTTTTTCTAAACAGACATGTACTCGTATAATCTGCAGTATAGATACATGCAGGCATAATACTTCATGTGTTCAAATGAAATCAGTTTTGTTTGTCAAATCAAAATAGTGAAAGCAATCGGATCACTGTTAGATACATAATGGATTTTCAACTTTCATCTCATCAATGCATACATCATTCATTGTAAAAGGAAGCTTGGCAATGTTTATTTAGCATTGAGATTGAAGTGAGGATATGATAGCAGCTTTATTCATTTTTTTTATATTATATTTTTTTTCTCTACCACTGTGCAGAAATTCCTTATGGTCGTGACGGCAGAAGCGTCGGGTTATTTACCATTCATATTATTTATGTTATTATTTTTCTAGTGGAAATATTTTCATAAATTCTTTAAGATATTGTTGTTTTGATTAAATGAATATTTTCAAGCAGATAAAGGCTTTGGTATAATTGCATGATGTATCATAAACTGGGGTAATGCAATTAAAGCATGGACGCTTCAAGGCACCGCACAACCTTCCAAAATGATATACTTCGTCAATCCAAAACTCTCTGGAGAGGATAAAGTACGGGTCGAATTCACGAAGATTGTAAAAGCCTTTCGGAATTAATGAGGCGTTCAATTTGTCACAGTGCTTCTTAGCCGTGAACCAATTTGCTTCATAGTATGGTATAAGCATACAATAATCTGATGGTGTTCTTATCCATGGACTCATGCAAGAGTCTTTTGAGGCTTTTAAATCATTTGACGAGATAAATTTTTTATATTTCCTTGCATATTGCACTTCATGGGACCATTTTGTAAATTCCTTGAAACAAATGAAACTGCTTTCATCACTGCAGTTCACCGATTTTATTACCATTTGAGAACCTTCTGTATAATTGCAAATCATTGAACATGAGCGGTTTCCTAGCACTTCTCCAATCCAGAAACATGAGGATGTCAGAGCCGCATATTGCTTCAAATCGTTCCTTTTGTCTGTATAGCGTTGCAAAGTGAGCAAGCTACTATTCAGCATTTTGCAATGATTAAAAGCTTTTCTCCAAAATGTTTGGTCTCTGGAAATCAATATACATGAGCCACTTGACAGTTTTATCCATGGACGTAGGCAGCCAAGGCGAAAGCGATCCCGAAAACTAAACCTTGATGCATAGAACTTTTCATAATTCAGGTTTTCATAATATGTACTGCCATCTGGTTTTTGTATACAAATATAATTCCTTTTTTCGCTACAATTTCTTTGCTCGAATCTATCGAAACACGTTACACGGCACTTAGTATCACTTGCCGACCGAAATCCTTGCCACACACATGAAGATACAAGAGATGCAAAGTATCTCAGGTCAATTTGGTACAACAAACGGAGTCTATCTATTCCTCTGACGAAAAAGTGCTTGAAGTAGTCAAATGTTTCACGTAAGTCACCGCCAAACCGTTTGCAGTGATTTTCAGCATCAAGTCTGCTTTTCTTTTCCAGAGAAACAATAATGCAATATCCCGTATGGGATCTCACCCAGGGTCTTTCACATGGGGAATCTTTGAATTTTTTCCATAAATCTCTGATTGAATATTTAGTCCTCCTTCTATAAATTTCCATATCTTCTATCTGATTATCCAATTGAAACAAACGATCTGCAGCCTTTCTTAGGAATATTTTAAATTGATGGACTTCATTTACATAATGTGATGAATTATTTATGGCTGAGAGCAGTAGCTTTTCCAGACCTGGAAATAAGAGACCATTGGTTCTTGGACTGATGCAAATAATGAATGTCATGCAGCCAGTGATGTATAGGATATTCATGTCGTCACTGTTGAAGCAATATTTTTATGTCTGGTAATCTACTGACACTGCATAATGTCAGGTGAAACTTTCTGAGTAGCCATCGAGCACAAAAGTAGGCCAACTGACACTATGAATTTCAAGCAATCAAAATTCAAAAGTTTGTCATTACGTAGATATCAAAGATATTCAGAAAGATAGCTTTATCCTCTTACTCTGTGAGGGTAATCTGCCATGATATGAAAAATGTCGCAGGGCAATACTTTTCATAGAAATATTCGTATTATCGAATTGATTATCGGACATTTGCCATAGATTTGGAGGATAAGTTATCCAAAAAGTAGGGTACAAAAGATTATGATAGAAAATAGAAGTTATTTATGTTAGCTCAAATTGACAACAGCAATTACGAGCCAACGCATGGTCAACGAACAGCAACGAGAACTACGCATGGTAATAAAAGAAAGAAGTCAAGACAAAGAATCTGAAATCTAAATAAATGGTCAATTATTGATTCCTCTCATTCCTGATCTGCTTAATTTTTTTCTACACCACTGACCGCACGCTGTATTGGAATGTATTCAGCCCGACCTTAACATTGTAATACTGTTTTACAATGTTTTTTGGAAATAAACAACTTTTGACTGTGAAATGTGAATTTTTGATTCTAAATGCATCAGTTGATTTCTTTTCGAGATTCTCTGTTTGAATTTGGAAATCACACACTAGCAGTTTGACGAGCATTTTCTCATTCGAACGCCGTCTAAAGATGACTAGGCTATTATGTGAATGTGACTAACCACACTTTTTGAGCGTTTTCGGCAAAAAATGCATCGAAACCGGTAACACCGACATCTCCTGGTTTTTATTTCTATTTTATATATATACGATATATAATACTACACAACTCAGGAAAGACTAAGATCTAGACTCCCGACCAGTTTCACCTCTTTGAGGCTAGTCATGGAAATGAACTTAATGTACAGTTGTATTTTGAAATAAACATAGTTTCTAGTAAACTACTAGGGAGGAATATATATATATATATATATATATAAAATGAATCAAAGCAAATGTAAATGAATATTAAAATTGAAAAAACTACTGATCTTAGACTCACGCCGACATGTTTCTGCCAGTAGTCTGGCTTCTCAAGGCGGTAAGTGATTTGAATTTATTGCTACAAAAATAATATAACAGAAATCTGACTTCATAAACAAAATATCTTGATTTTCAGGAAAAATCATAGAGTTCGTATGGCGTTGAGGGGTGGTTCGTAGATGTTAATGAAGATGGCCTCCTTGTGTTCACGATCTACCCTAGTAGATCCCAAAGGCATTTTATAGAATGGAGTGATTGAAAATTTAATGTCCATGCTATCTGCGCAGTTTCTTATGTGCTTGCTTACAGGTAGGTAAGAGTATTTAGCTTCCTGAATCTGTTGTCGATGGACAGTAACTCTATGGCGAAGGGTATCACCAGATTGGCCTATATAGTAATCATTACAACCTAAACAAGTTAATTTATAAATAAGGTTAGAAGAGCCACAAGTTAGGTTAGACCTAATACAAAACTCTTTACTTTTGAAAGAAGTCGTATCTCCTACCTCGATGTGATTACAGCATTTGCAACGACTTTGGTTGGCTCTTCTAACCTTATTTATAAATTAACTTGTTTAGGTTGTAATGATTACTATATAGGCCAATCTGGTGATACCCTTCGCCATAGAGTTACTGTCCATCGACAACAGATTCAGGAAGCTAAATACTCTTACCTACCTGTAAGCAAGCACATAAGAAACTGCGCAGATAGCATGGACATTAAATTTTCAATCACTCCATTCTATAAAATGCCTTTGGGATCTACTAGGGTAGATCGTGAACACAAGGAGGCCATCTTCATTAACATCTACGAACCACCCCTCAACGCCATACGAACTCTATGATTTTTCCTGAAAATCAAGATATTTTGTTTATGAAGTCAGATTTCTGTTATATTATTTTTGTAGCAATAAATTCAAATCACTTACCGCCTTGAGAAGCCAGACTACTGGCAGAAACATGTCGGCGTGAGTCTAAGATCAGTAGTTTTTTCAATTTTAATATATATATATATATATATACATATTGACAATTTTTTGACCAATTCCTTTTGCATTGAGGATAACTTTTTCTTCTTTTGCTTAATTTCTAGATCTAAAATACCTGATTGGAACTAATCAGATATTTTTTGATGGTTCTTTGATTTTTTGTTAATTTGATGCTTGTAAATTTTGGTTTCAGTTCATTTTCTTTACACTTTTGATTGAAAATTATGTTCAGTTTAATGCATTTATAAAACATTCTTTCTGTTTTTCCGTACTGTTGCTTTTCGTTCTTTGATAATTATTTAAGATATATAGAGAATTGTAGATAATAATACTATATTTAGGTAACGAGTCAATCCCTTGTCGTGTTGCTTAAGTGACCAAGTGGTCAGATTGACGGAGTTTCAATGGGATCACCACTTGGTCCAACCTACGCAAACTTTTCAATGTCAGAGATTGAAAACAGGATATTCAGCACTATGCAAGAAACGGATCTTCCAACAGGATATTATCGATGTTGATGATGCTTTCACAATTGTCAAAGATTCCAGTCATGTGGAAATGATAATCAATAAATTCAAACGTGAATCAGTTTTGGATTTTAATACAGAACATGAAGAAAACGAACACATAGCCTTTCTTGATATCTCAATAAAACGATGAAACTCATTACATTTTCCTATTCACCGTAAGCAAACGAATACAAATTTATTTCTAGACTTCAACTCGTTCACGGTAGAAAGATATAAAATTTCTGTGATGAAGAACTGTTTCCATCGCGTTTTGACTATTTGTTCCGATTGGACATTACTTCATGACGAAGCGGAGAAAATCAAAATGACACTTGTAAATAGTCACTACCCCATTGAGGTGACATGCTACGCTCAATTACGCGTAATTAACGTGTAAATTACACATGCCCCTAAACATCCGTGGCTATGCGGGATATTGCTGCAATATCTGTTATAGAAGTTAGTATAGCTGGCAGTCCTGTTATATAGACTTTGGTTCTCATGTGTCTGCATGTATCAGAGGCTAAACAATGTGATAGGACCTCAATTTCATGCTTAGGGAAGAAAGAACATGCTTAGCGGTTCAAGCGGCAGCGCAGACAACCGCTGACGACGCGCAAACTATAAACGCTCGCCCGCGCGTATTCATAAACATTTCCCATGTTTTAACAGCATCAGATCAAGTGATTTCTGACTCTTAGTGCAGCTCGTATGTACGAGGGTAGAAGAATAGAAAGTTATTAACCGCGGATGTTTGAGGTGTTCCGTATGTACGCGTGTATTACGCGTGGCATGTCACCTAGTGTATTGCCTTGATTGACAAACATTTGAATTTGACTATTGACCGTTTCATCAATAGAAAGCAAGAACCATATGAAAAGAACAAAATCATTTATTATTACAAAGGACAGGTTTCCTCAAATTCTGCAATTGAAGCAGCCCCGTAGCCAGACGGGGCGACTTTCTGATGAATTTCTCTAGGAAGTCCACTTTCATAGTTTCCTAGTTCTTGACCCCTTGTAGTAATTGACGAAGTTTTAGATTTTCTAATAACAAATTTGTCCATAGCGTATTTACCACTGTGCCTGCAATAAGAAGCAAAATCCTATTTAAATAAATAAACAAATAAGAGTTTATTTGAAAAAAAAATCAAAACAAGAAATCTCCAATGGGAATCGGGGAGATTTAGCATTTATTTAACAAATATGAAGAGAGATATAGAGCCATAAAATATGAAAATAAAATATAATTGCACTCCATATGAGTAAACGATTTTTATGAGATGTATGTAGAATCAACTTATGATTATCAGGGTTATCTCTATGTGAAAATTACTCTATGTAAAGAAAGTAAAACGAAAGTAGTTTTCGGAAATGTAAAGACATCAATTTTCATAAATTTTCGTTAACTTATAGTTTCAGAAATACAGAAATTATAGTTTCCAATACATTTAACCGTATCTTCACCATGATTTTCTAGGGGGGGGGCGAAAAATTTTGCAGGTGGGGCACCGCCTTAGTGGCCCCCCTTAGCTACGGGCCTGAATTGAAGAGAAGCGAATTATCAAAATTGTGAAAGACAGTGTTCAACCGAAAAACTCCAACTCAGATATTAATGTTAGGATTTACTACAAGAATCTGAAACTATGCAATGCAATAAAAAGCAAACTGGACAAACAAGCATCAACCCACAACGTTGAATACCAATTCAGTTGTCAAGAGAACACTTGCAACAATGCTCAATACATTGGATATACAACCAACCAGATGCAAACAAATGAAAACAATTGTTCGATTAAACGACATTTGCAACCCGAGAAAGTTAATCAACAGCACACAAATACTCAACCGTTTTCCTGACACGACTTCATTACAAATAGCCGAAGCCATTGAGATCAAAGAAGCTTTATGTCACTTAACCAACACGACAAGGGGTTGACTCGTCACCTGAATATAGTATAGATCTATGTTTGATATATCTTTTATTTCAAGAATTTTATGCTAGCTTGATAAT
Organism: Prostheceraeus crozeri; assembly: GCA_907163375.1. NCBI lineage: Eukaryota > Metazoa > Platyhelminthes > Polycladida > Euryleptidae > Prostheceraeus > Prostheceraeus crozeri. The sequence continues at coordinate 189,417 of CAJQUW010000546.1, read as the reverse complement.
AGACACAGTTGAGTCCAAAACGTCGCGAATAAGAATAAAGTATTTCACCATCAAATTCTATTCATTTATAATTTTGAAATTGTTATCTAAGAACGAAAAACAACAGTATGGAAAAACAGAAAGAATATTTCATAAATGTATTAAACTGAACAATGACATGATTTTCAATCAAACGTGTAAAAAATGAACTGAAACCAAAATTTACAAGCATCAAATTAACAAAAAATAAAAGAACCATCAAAAAATATCTGATTAGTTCCAATCAGGTATTTTAGATCTAGAAATTAAGCAAAACAAGAAATATATATATTTATATATATCTTCTGCTTTCTGCCATTATGATTATCCGGCCAATTAACATCGGAACTGTATTAAACATGTTGAGTTTAGTTCAATAGTTCGATATTAATGTGAATAATATATATTAATAACAACCTGAGAATATTAATATAATATGATTAATAATATAATATAATATTAACATTAACATTAACCGGTAATAGGCCTAATGGCAACCTTGGGATGTTTACAACCGTGTGTGCGAAGTGATATCACAGCACGCACGCATCTCTCACTGACTCTGGTGTCCTCTGCTGACAGCTTGTTGTTTGCCATTTCCAATAGCAAGCAATACACGAATTATCCATTCGAGAAGGAGCAAGTTGTCTAATTCTGTGCTGTGCCATTTCGATATTAAGGTTACATACAACCCTTCCTTTCTAGGAAACCGAAGCGCGCGCAGATGAATCTAATTCTGTGGATGTATCTATCTACTGTATAGTATGCCAGCGCTGATAGAAAATAAGTCCAAATTCAACACAGACATAATTGACACAAGCGTTGATGATAGCGTCCGTGAATCTACAGTTAGTCATCTGAACATCACGACTAGCTCAAATCCAGGTGAGATTTCCAATCAATCCAACCTTTCCTTTCTCAGTGGCATTCCTTGTCCAGTGCCAGGTTGTTCAGAAAGGTATGCTTGTGTGGAATCAAGCACATGAAGAAGCACAACATTAATGCCATGCATTCTCGTCTGAATCAGCTGACCGAAATAGGATGTTTTATTTCGTAAAGTAATATCTCACACTGGCGTCTATTAATTGACTGCTCGACGTCCAGCTACCAACTGTGCTCCTGAAAAATGGAGATGTACCATAAATACCAGTTTAATATTCAACAGATGTGAAAAATAGACTTACACTCGGCGACATAAAGTTTGCCCAACCTGTAGAAATCGACAATATTGCAACTTTTTTGCCTCTTATTCGCAAACTACACCTTCGATTGTCACACGTTTTGCAGACAAACATAATTAGCACATGGGCTTTCTATTGGTGGCATCTGCATTCCGCCATCGAATCGACAAGTTACTATAAATAGCAATTTAAAATTTGAATGTCTAAACATGCATATGAAGGACTTCAAGCTGTTCATGTAATCTGAATTGAATGATGGAGGATCGTAAGAATTTCGGTTAAATCTGATAGGCAGTGTCTTCTATTTATCATCCATGCATAAAGGAACATTAAATGGCGTACTTTTAGTCAGATATATAGCGTCATTATCCCGTTGTTGCTACTGATAAAGTTAGTAAGCAGTTTTTTAGACAACCAAATGCCCATATCCTCATACCAAGTGAAAACAATGTTTCCATGACACTCATAATTTTTATTAATGAGCATTTGATTAAGATAAAGATAGATAAAGCAGCTCACCAGTTATTACTTCGTAGATCCACCTCGGTTGTCAATGATAGCCTTCACTCTATCGGGCATTGATTCCACCAGGTTCTTGCAGATTTGAGCAATTTCTGTGTCTCTGGCCCACACATTCAGGAATTCATTGATCGGAATTCGTTTGTTCTTGCAGCCCCTCGTCTTGAGGCGACGCTTCACGATTATGACCACAAGTTCTCTATCGGATTTGCATCTGGTTAGCTCGGAGGACATGACAGGACACGAATTCCTTTTCTGTTGAAGTGGGTCATGCTTCTTTTTGCTTGTGTAGCACGGCGCATTGTCTTGCTGCAGCCATCCATTTTGCTCTGGAAAACAGTCAGTCATTTGCGGCACAATCCTTTGATCAATTATTTCATCGATGTAGACCTCGGAATTCATGGTTCTCTCCACGACGTGTGTGCGTCCAGGGCCTTGCCAACTGAAGCATCCCCAAATCATGACACTGGTGGGGTGCTTTGTTGTCCTCACGAAATGATCAGGCGTCAAATCGTGGCCATCGACGACCCGCACATACTGGAGAGCATTATCCCGAAGCTCAATCACGATCTCGTCGGTAAATAATACCTGCTTCCAGTCATGAACTGTCCAATCTTCGTACTGCCTCGCCCATAGAAGTCGACGCCTGACTTGATCGTTGCTCAGATACGGCCTTCGTCCAGGCTTCATCGTTTTGCAACCGATTCTATTCAAAATGCGTTGTATTGTTCGCACGGAACAGTCTCCAGAAGCGCCAAGTTCATTTAAAAGTTTACATGCAGAGGATCGCGGATTTGTAACACAATAAATGCGTCGGATTTGTCGACTGTCTCTCTCATCAAAGGTGGGAGGACGGGTGTGATGGCTGTATTGCGTACGATAATCGCCGGATGATTGATAACGATCCCATCTGTTAACTGTTCTATGATCACAATCCAATCTTCGAACAATTTCTCTCATGGACAAGTCTCCATGTTTCATCAGCGTAATGATTTGCAATCGCTTATTGTCACGTTCACCCATTGCAACAAGGATTCTGATTTGAAATATGTGCACATCACAGTTATTAGATTCACCTGCGTATCGATTGCTTCTGTGAATTTGAATTCAAACTACTATGTAATGTGCAGTCGCATCTCGGCAGTACATCCTCCTTCATCAAATGTTCATTAATAAAAAATGTGAGTGTCATGGAAACATTGTTTTCACTTGGTATGAGGATATGGGCATTTGGTTGTCTAAAAAACTGCTTACTAACTTTATCAGTAGTAACAACGGGATAATGACGCTATATATCTGACTAAAAGTACGCCATTTAATGTTCCTTTATGCATGGATGATAAATAGAAGACACTGCCTATCAGATTTAACCGAAATTCTTACGATCCTCTATCATTCAATTCAGATTACATGAACAGCTTGAAGTCCTTCATATGCATGTTTAGACATTCAAATTTTAAATTGCTATTTATAGTAACTTGTCGATTCGATGGCGGAATGCAGATGCCACCAATAGAAAGCCCATGTGCTAATTATGTTTGTCTGCAAAAAGTGTGACAATCGAAGGTGTAGTTTGCGAATAAGAGGCAAAAAAGTTGCAATATTGTCGATTTCTACAGGTGGGGTTGGAGGTGGGGCAAACTTTATGTCGCCGAGTGTATATCACCGTCAAAATAATCTTGGAGCTACTTCACTGCAGTGAACATCATTGGAATGTGCATACAATCTATACAGACTTAAAAATGCTGACGTCTATTATGGGCATAAAAATGGATTTACAAATATCATTGCATGCTGTGTATGTGAGACGTCGTCAAAAGAGAGGCGTTCACTAAAAGTGAAAATGAACGCAGCGCAGTAACTTTACTCCCGGAGAACAACATGCGAAAGCATCCCATTGATCAGCCCAACATTTTAAGTGATTTTTCAACCTTCATATATACTCCGGCTTAGTTACTCAAATAATTGAATCCAGATAGTCAGACTTGATTCTTCTCACATTTCCTGGCTTGTCTGATGTTGCATAGTCAAGCGACCTAGAAGACATGCATGGACATCATTATTCAAGGGTTTCCTGAAAATCATAAAGACGACCATTATGAGAACTTGATTGAGAGTTTGCTCTGATAGGCTGAACAAATAGGCTGTAGTTTATCAATAAAATTGCATGACTTACACGCTTATTAAGGCATTTTTGATAAAATGATGGAGCTTTCAGTGAAAATCACGAAGCACTCACCAAGATATATAACAGGGAGCAAGGTTACGATGGTCAGAGGGAAACATCGATGATGGAAATGCTTCATTTTTGTATATTTTTACTACTCTAATTAATCACAATCTACATCTGTATTCACATTTATCAATAGATAAAGTATCCAATTTAATCTTAAACACGATGACGATAAATAAAAAATCGAAAGTTCCTTAAGCTAACAAAAAACCTTCAAATTCGTGCTTTTCATAGTCAAATTGATCAACTTAGAATACATCATGTTCGTGTTACATTTATCATCCACATACCCTGTGATTATCCTACAATGAGTGAAACATTGAAAAAACTTACTTCAGATTCGTGTTTCTCAGGCTCGAATGAACCAGATCCAATTTTCATATAAAGAAATATGTCTTCAATGCGCATGTAGCTGTTCGTTTTTTTCGATTACAATAAACAACCAGAAAACTTTTGGACACCCTGTAATTATGGAACAAACGCTGGAATCAAAAAACTAACTTCAGGTTTGTGTTCTTCAGGGTCGAATTGATCGGAATCAATTACAATATCTAGAAAACAGAATATTTTTGAAAATTGTTTTCTAGTAATTGATTGAATGCTATGCCCTGAAATGTAATACTAAATTAGGAGGGCTGCCGTGAGGATGGATTTCCTACCCCCATCCCCTGGAATTCCTGTGGGGATCCTCATGTCCCCACCCGAGTTGTTATCATATTCCAACATATGGACAAAAGATATGCCTACGATTCAGGGATGCGGAGTCCTATCATTTTCATAGGACTCCGACTCCGACTCCGGGTGGCAAGTATGTAAAGCCTAGTTTTTTGAAAATAGGCTAGTAATCTACATCATAGATCATTGTAGGCTAACTTGTACCTATCTTTAGTGATCATTGGTGTATCAATTATCAATCATTTTCGATGAAGTTTATGAAATTTCGCTTTAAGTTGGATGCATACAAATTGGCTCCTCGCCTCCGTTGTTTGTGTTATATGTCGGGTCTAGTTATGGGCCGGAGTCCGGAGTCCTATCATTTGATAGGACTCCGATTCGACTCCGACTCCACATCCTTGCTACGATTACGATGTTCTACATATTGAAAATAAAATGAATGTACTTATATTCGTCGGTATTGAGTACCTTGGGTAAGTATTCAAAACTTATTAATGAAAATAGGAATAAGGCTGTATATAGTACTGCATATAGTATTACAAAAGTTAATGAGGGGCTTTCCATGTCCCCAGTGTGATTGCATCTATTGGGATGTGCGGTATTTTGTGCATAGTTAAATTATTCCTATATGATTATTCCTAGTGATTACTTGGTATTTCTTGGTTATCTAACTATCCTTGGCTTCAATATGACATTGTTTCATTTCTGAACAAAAAAATAATTTGATAAATTTCAACGTACATTTCCATTAGGAGTCTTCATGCAGTTATATCATGATCAGTATATCTGCTTAATCCACTAACATTACGTTTCTACTTTCCATATGATAATTCAGAATATCATGAAACTTAAGACCAAAACTCTTATTATTATGAATTGTCGAAGCAATAAACTAGCAAATTTTGTTGTACATATTCTGATAAAGTTTCAAGTGCTGTAGAGAAGTCAAGAATCTCAGCTATTCGTCATCCTTAGTTTTGACGAGTCTTCGAAAGTCACATGAGTGGCTGGTGGATAGTAGATTCTACACTGTAAACTGTAAACAGCCTCTTATCGGACAATTTGTGAGCCACATCTGTATTTTGGCACTTACTGCGTATCATCAGATAAATTTCCTGCTTGTCAGACAATTTTTGTCTCATCGCACAAACTGATTTACATTAATGCGTTTACTGCCTATCATACTACTTATGACTAATATATACACTTTTATTGAAATTGGATGGTATCCTTGATAATTTTCAATTATAAGAATATACAATGTTGTAAATAAGTAGGGCTCTTTGTATACACCTTGAGGCATGGCAATAACAGGTCTGGATATTTGACGTATTGATGCCATCTTTTAATTCTGTTTTTACAGTGTTTTTTACAGCTTTAGGGGTCTATATACTTCTCTAAAGTTGAAATTGACACAGCGGACTTGCAAAGTATCAGAGTGGCTCATAATGTGAGTATGAATGAGTGGAGCAGAGTTAGAACCTATGTGATTAGGAGTGACTAGTTGCCATTAGCTGATGTTGAATAGTTTGATCACATTTAAACACTTTGAGTTTGAGAGACAATACTTTTAGAAAAGTAGACAAAATTGTCTCATCTTGTCTGATCTGAACAGCCACTTTTGGTTGTTCATTGTCTGATGTTGTCTGTTGCAATTGTCTGATCATTTTGGTTGTTATTTTGTCTGATTTTTGGCTGTCTACAGTTTACAGTGTAATTCAAGGTTCAATTGAAGTTAGCTGAGCGCTCGAGACACCATTTCTGGACGTTGACGACAGAATGCATGTAGTGCAGCATGTACATTTACATCCCCACCCTATCCCCATGGGGATGAGGATCCCTATTTAATCCTCATCCTCACGGCAGCCCTGTAAATTAGTGAAAAAATCTAATAAATTGCTCAAATCTGCCAGAAGCATTGGACGGCAGGTTTTTGAAGACCAAGGGATCCACCAACTAGCTATATTAAGAGGCAATAAAGCAACAACAAATCATGTGGAATCCATGAACGAAAAATTTCAATTAAAGTAGGAGTATCTACCGCAGACGACTTCGATAAACACGATGACATGGAGATTCATTCATCAAAGCTGTCTGTCTTTTTAATGATGAGCTGCTCGTCAAATTATTTGATGAATGCATCCAAATGTTTCCCCAGATTGATGATGACTTTATGCAGTTTTCTATGAATGTCTCAGCGAAATCATGCGAAGTTGAAAACAGATTGAAAAACGATTACAATTGAGATAGATCCTTACCATCGGTTGAGAAATTTTCTCTGTTTGAGAATCTCCCTGCTCCTCGTAGTTCTGTTCCATGTGCTTCCACATATGAAAAAGTAATATACTGCGGTGAATTTGGAATAAAGTCAGAGAACCACCTCTCGCTTTGTGAAGCAGCCAGCCATTCTGTACTGCAACGTCCAAAAGCCAAGTAAAAACAGAGAAATACCAATTATTTCCTCTTACATTTGTACGTTTGTTACATTTTCAAGTAGCAAACACCAATCGCATCTAACTTTCTTCAAGTGACCATGTGGTCACGCTGGGAATGAATGGGTTAAGACAATACCTACATCTTCCGCATCCTGCTACATTGGAGAAGAAGTTAGGATCCCTCTCTCGGTAGCGGGTCTACCAAAGTGTTTATATCAAGTGTGGAAACTTCCCATTACTCTGATATATTCTTAAAGGCGATAAATCCGCCATCTTTTTTAGCCAAGATCAATTAATTTCTGTGTCAAATCAACTAGCAACTTTGTATCAACATTCTACTGACCATAGACGGTCAGGTCCTTGTAGGTAGATACACATAAAACAAAGAAAGTAATAGGCCCAACCAAACTTTGATGCGACTAATATAAAGCCACTACATATTCAAGAAAAGTTAAGACAAGATAAGTCGTAATATCGAATTTTATAGACGCTATAACACTTCATAGTTTAGCAGCGGTCAGAAATGACCGGTCGATCCTTCTAGTGTTAAAAAGTACTTTTCAGTACTTTGAGCGGTATCGCTCCTCGTACTGAAAAGTTGACATTATAATGTTCGTGAAAATAAGCAGGCTGTTACAGCTGCTAAGTTATACAACATGTATAAAACATAGGCCAACGACATAGGCCACATAGTCACAACATAAACAACATGTAATTGATGGCTTTGGGCGGGAGGACCATTATTCAAAAAATATACACTACGAGTGTGTAGGCACAAAACTCTCCCGATTGTTGTTAGGCCGAAAATTATAATGACTTAAATAAAGACACAAGGTGGCCGACGTTTCCCGTCCTGACGCTTTATCAAGGCCTAATATGATAAAAGAGTCATTTTATTTTATCATTTATTTTTTCAATTTCATCATATTAGGACTTGATAAAGCGTCAGGACGGGAAACATCGGCCACCTTGTGTCTTTATTTAAGTCATTATAATTTTCGGCCTAACAACAATCGGGAGAGTTTTGTGCCTACACACTCGTAGTGTATGGGTCATTCTCCACAAAAGAGCAATATTTTCAATTTTCAAACTTGAAAAAAAAATCTTGTGTTTTGCGATGGATAATCAATGTATAGGATAGTTGATGTTGAAATATGTTGATTTTGATGGTTTGCTGTGAATTTTTCCCATCTAATCCCCTAGTTTTTATTCTTAACATGTTCCGGAGTTGACATATAGCGTTCCGGAGTTGACATTCACCGCTACGGAGTTGACAATCATCAATCTTTCTACAGACGTTATCGGTCATAGGCTTTCGACAAATTACCAAACAGTCCTGATCGAGTCTATAGGTCCTTAGCTATAATGCAATGCAGGCAAGCCCATTTAAAATGTTTCCTAAATTCAAATATTGCGTGCGTACATGTACGTATAGGCCCACTTAAATAAAAACAACCCATCGAAATCGATCACGATTATTGAGTAAACTTATATTTCAAATACAAAAATAACATGCTTTGTGGAAGCCCACATCTGATGGTGAAAAAAATCTTTCATCACATGTCCATTCCCACTCATTGCCCACTCTTGTTCAAACAATCACTATGAGTTGTAAGTAAGTGTCCCAATCAGTGCTTGATAAGGAATAATGGCGTCTGCCCAATGTAGGTGGGCTTATGATAGCTTTGATGTCGGTGCGGCCATAAGTTATTCTGTCCTCACGTAGTGGCCAGTTGAAGAAGTTCATCCCACGGTTGTCCATGACCTTGATTTCGAATAAGGCGCTGTCGCCGCTGTTTGAGATATCCGTGACTTGGCCTGAAATACAGCAATTCAGGTGGAAATGCATACTCATACTTTATTTCATTTTGAAGGAGTAACTTACCTGCATACGGCTGGTTGTCGTATGCAACAAGGACCCATTGGTCAACTTCGATTTCGTCATTGCAACCATTCATCATGCACTCCTTTGTATTCTGAAAGTAGAATAAACTTAGACCGTATTAAGGAGCTAAGCAAATACTTGTGGAGGATTAGAGGATACCACAGTCATAATAGGCCTAGACAAAATCAGTTTGATATACGTATGCCGTTCAATCAAATTAGCTCAAAAGGAATGTCATAATTGATTATGATTATTGACGCAAATAAAATATCATAAAGGCGGGCGCGGATTGTGAAAGGTTCACTATAAGACTTACCGGTTTTTCAGTGCTTTCATTTGAAAATTGAAAATAGTCAGGTTTGAAACAATTGCAGTCGTCTGGATGCTGGCAATAGCACCCCAAATGGCGGTACTTAATCAATCCATTTCCTTCAGTCAGTATCTAAAATTGTGAAGACATACCTTTTTGCATGAGGTTATTAAGAGTGCATTGTGCATATACGAACCTGATGAATCTTCATTGTGTGTGGGACTCTAGGAATCGTCAACGGAATCTCGTCATCCATATCATTGAGTTCTCTCGCTGATGTGTAAAACAGCTTTATTGATGAGCTGGGCTGGTCAAGAAGCTCAAAGAATGTTCTTGCATCTGGTATGTCAATACCTATTAAAAAATCTATGATTAGTACATGAATAAATTAGTACGAGAATATGTATTATTATCTACCTTTCGCGATCATTGCATCGGCTGAACGTTTTAGGGAGGCTCCCACACCATCTGCAGGACCCTTGCCATGTCCAGCACCCGTGAAGTTCCATGTCAGCTTGTGTATGGATGGAAATTGTCGCTGATAGACCGAAGAAATCAACATTAAATGGGTTTTGTTCCGATATTGTGTTGTTGGCCCATCTGACCAGAAGTGTATCGATCTAATTGATGCTTTCTCGAGGATCCAGGTTATCACCGGACAGATGTAAGACCAAACAGCTGCAGCATCATGACGCTTGCTGTTGGAAATCGTTGCAAATGAATAAGCTTTCAATCCGGCTGACTCCTTTATATAGACAACTCCATCGTGAATGGTGGCCTGATCACGTGATGCACCGAAATGCACGGACTGCACTTCTGTGCTGTACTTACACAAATAATTTTCGGCAAAATCGATGATCATGACAGCTTCATCTTCTTTGACCTTCTCCTTTATTGATCGCATTACTGCCAATTGGTGTCTGCTATGAAGTAGGTGCTGGCGTCCACGCTGATCAAATTCATATTTGAATTCAGATAATAATTCATCCAGAGTGCCGCATCTTGCCTCTTTAGCGGTGATCTTCATTCGATATTCTTCTCCCGTACCATCTCTTCGATCTTTTGCATTGATCACTTTGTTGCTCCACTGCTTCCATGAAACCAACTTGTTCATGTTTTCGTCAACGTTGTTGGAGACAACGTTCTTTTCACCGCATCCGCTGCAAACTGAATAGTAGCAGTCTTCTTTGACTTGATCATGCCACGTCAAGGAGCAATATGAAGCTTCAAGCATATGCATCAAATTGTCTGTTGCGATGACGTCATGCTGCTTCAATTTTGTAGCCATCAATCGCATATTTTCGCATCGTTGACAGAGACACGTCTCGCGTTTGTCGCAATCAGGAATCAGAACCCAGTATGGTCTCAGCTTGCAAAATTGAGAATACGAAATCTTTCGATCGTCAGACACTGATGCTGTATATTTCTTATACAGATTCTGTATATCGTCCAAGAGATAGCGTCTCTGCCGTTTAACCCCACCTCGGGTTATCATGTCCTTCTTCCCTGAGGTCATACGGGAGACATTTCCCTGCTCATAGAACTTTATGACTTCTTCTTTTATCACTTCAGATTTCTTCTTCATTTTCATGGTCCGCTTCGTCCTAACCCCGAACGTTCTCTTCAACCATGTGCTCATCCGATATTTGCGCAAGATTCTATCGGATAGCATCTGCGCAACACTCCTTGATTTATTTTTCCTCAGACACTTGATAACTACATCAGTGAATCTCAAGTGCTTCGCTGTCCTTTTGTCGATGACCATCCCCGCTTCTACAAGTTGGTCTTTTGTGGGCTTAATGCTCGATCGCAGCCTCGAGAGTCTTGTTCGGTATCGTTGAATTGATAACTCTTGCTGTTTTACTCTCAGTTTGTATTTCTCTAACTCTCTTACAGTTGCAGATCTTTTTCTTAGAATCCGCTTTCTTCTTGCGACGGCTCTGATGTTGCTTTCACTCACATTGTCTCTTTCTGATGGCTCTACTAAGCATTCGGAATGCTGCCTTGCTTTTTTATCACGGCATGACTTTTGGGATTCTCGCCATCTTTTCCTCTGTGCTTTCAAGTCCCTTCGACTTAGATTCTGAGCTTGTTTTACTTTCCCTGATTGAACCCTTTCCTTCCACCTTTGCCTTTCCTTTTCACGTTGCTTTTCTAACAGTTCAGGATTGTTCTTCAGTTTCAATTTCCACTTTTCTTTTCTTTCTTTACTACTTGTTGCTGCTTTTGATTTCATTTTACTACCGACCCTGCAATTGCCATATCCATTGAAAATTCCGGAAGACACTGCATTAAAGTCAATTACAGCTACGGGTCTAGAGAAAATTATATCTTTTAATCTAATAGGCCTATGAGCATGGATCACTATTCATTATTATTCATTAATAGGCTATCAGCTTAATTATCACACATCATGTACCCGTACATGCAAGCTCTTAAATAGACTACACGTACATATCATATTCCGAGTTTCACTCTCATGTATCTTATATACATGTATGTATCAATTCTTCGCTTTAAGCTTTGATATCGCCTATACGTGCGCATACCTCTTTGCATTTGCATCCTGTTATTGAGTACCAGTATCTAAAAATACAGTCTTAAGTAATCAAGGTGAAGCAGATTGTTTTATTGCCATAACAAGCGAAGTTTCCGGAAATTCTAACTCGACCTTGGAAATAGTATCCTTAAAAGTTAAGGTCAGTTTCGAGTCTGTCGTTCAGATCAACGCATGCACTTTGTACCGGTATGTTAAGTTTTATCAATTCTAAAGAAAATGAATGTGGATACACTACCGATATAGGATATGAATATTCAATGTCGTAAATCGTACATGAAATATATACTAAAACAATAGACATTTTCGAGCAAAGTGTAATTATAGGTATAGAAGAAACAAAAGCAACAAAGTATATGCCTGATATTATACTTAAATGAGAGACAGGGTTTTTTGTAGGCCTCTTATGCAAATAAACTTTTCTGATTTAAGATTTATGAATAATGGCATCATGACACTGTTGCAGGCCTAGGCCCTACTGTGATTATGAGAGAGGCTTCATGATGATTACATGTACCGGTACGGTACTGAAGTTAATAAGGACGACCTTGTAGAGTTATATAATGTCTCAACTCAAGGTTAGGAACAGATTTCAGTAAACTTTCTTAAGAAAAATATATTGATCTTACTATGATGTAGTGATAATCAGCCAAATGTTATGAAAATCGCCTCTTGAGTTATTAAATTCGCCTTGTGACATTTGCCTTTGAGTAAGATCACATGTACGTTTGCACGAGATGAGTGTTAAAATTGAAATAGGCTTAGTTATGGTGTTCATGGAAAATGAAGTGTTAAATTGTTATTTCAGCGGATGATATTGGGGTGATTACAGTTTACGTATAATATGAGGCCTAGGCCTAATAATTGTTTGATGCCCGGATATGTGCGTGCGTATACTGTACGGCGCTTTATCGCTGTATGTGCGGCGTTTTATATTGTACTGTGTCGCTCACTGCTTTTAAATCCAAGGTCCATTGCGAGTCCGTCCGACAGTTGTAGTTGCCGGATTCACTGGTCGACGATTGTCAGAAATTATTCTTGATATATTCTTGATTATATCAATCCATTTTCAATGATTAAATGCACAAGATATGCACGATATCAGTCACGTCACTTAATTTTCAAAAAACGATGGAGAAATTCACGACAACAAAGAAACACTATCCAAAAAAAAAAATAGAGGAATGAAAGTACAAGATTATCCAATTGCATTTGTATGGCCGAGCCGAGACCATGGCCCAGAGTAAGCGAAAGATGTGCAGCATCTGATGTCGATGATAATGATGTCGATGCCCATTCTGTACTCGAATCAAACCGAATCAAAAAGGAAGTGTGACGTGTTGACGTGTGGCGTGCAGATGCAGGCAGAAGTTGTTATGTATAGCTGACGACTGGCGCGGTGACACCGTGAGTCACAAACTAGCATTCGATCGGAGAGGTCGTGAATACGTTATAGTGCACAGACAAGCATGAGACAGTCGGAGAAGTGATCTATAGCTTACTCACCTTGATAATGAAGGTCAATTTTATGAACTTCGACTGCATGAAAGTATCTAACCATAAACAATAATAGTGGCTGCAACTATAATGGGAGACATTGGCTCTCGTACGTTAAAACATTATTTTATGTCAACACCGGAACGCTTTCGTCAACTCCGGAACGACGCTTCAGTTCCGGAGTTGACAATTTATAACATCTTTCTACTTCTGAAATAAAAATAGATACATATTCACATACAACTATACTTCGGCTGAACACTACTACTTGTAAATGTTATCAAAGTAAAAAAATAACTGAGTTTGATTACATAATCATTGTATCAACCCGTTCCGGAGTTGACATTCGATAAAAATACGCAGAAAAGTAGTTCAACGAATTTGATATCTATAACGATACGCACACGTAAAGTACAGCTTAATAGATATTGTATCACCGCATAATGGTCTGATTGATTGATTAATGTATCACAATTGGCATTATACGGAATAACCCAATAATGAGATCCTTTTTTGTATCAAGTGTTCCGGAGTTGACATATCAATTTATTTTTTCATTACAAAGGCAAAAGCATGAATAAATTTCAATTGTAGTATATTAGGCAAAATATTTAATTGTTTCATGTAAATATGCATCATTGGTAATCATAAAAATTTGATCAAAGTATATGTAATTCATAAAGTGTCTTGTAAGTATGGGAATATTTATTTCATGTCAGGAACGTTACACATAAAAATCAGTCTAAAATCACCCATAATCGAATTCGTAGTTAATTTTACAAGATAAACATACATGGCCATCGAATCAATTTGCAGGCCATTATTCAAAACTGAATTCTTCATGCACCCGCAATAAACAAGCGAGGTAGAACTCATTTGCATAAAATTCATATTTTTTGAATAAACAACATAAACAACATAGGCCACGACTACGAGTACATGTGGATAAATCATTATAATGATAAAATCATGATAAGGTTCTGAACTAGACCCTCTGTCAGAGTCCAGACTGGTGCCATCATAGCTATCTTGTGTCCTCTCTAGGCTTAGATAGCTTTGATATCCGACCTCTATGGGTATATCGATGCATTATCAGTGCACTTTGTTACTGTCTACCGACATTATCATTCCCCTATAAAAGCATTTTGATAAAATAACTGGGAAACACAGAATTAGAAAGGTCGTCTCTTCTTCTGTTTGACTAGAAAGGAAACATTGGAACATGTAGCGTAAATGAAATGGCACAATCTCCTGACTAAATACCATAGCAATCGAACAATGAGCAGCCAGTTCAACATTAAAAACGCCAAACTGTGCGAAGTTTCAGTGACTGTTATCAACCGGATCACACAGAAAAGAGACACAGACGATGTCAAGTTCTACAGAGAAATTTGTGAACGTTTTTTCATGCGCCTGCTAACTTTTTTAAAATGATCGGAGGGCCCAACATTATCGAGAAAACTTTTGCTCAATGATCTGAATTCTTCGAATCTGAAGGAGTCGTGACGATCGGAGCATTCTGAAGGAATTCAGAGCAATCCGCAAGCGACACACGACTATTTTTCCTATCTCTGTAAAGTATTGAAAATTTCTTTTTGCCCACTTATTAAGTTCCTGCATGTGCCATCTGTTTGAATCAGTTTGCACTTCTAGCAAAGTGATACGATTAAACAATCTAATTATGTGCTTGCAACAAATCACGCTGCGGCAAGAATCTACAATTTTTGCCTATTTCAGTCACGTGATTATTCTAGAAATCTAGCAATCTGTTCGGCTGAGAAGAAGAAATTGCCGTCAACAAACAGTTGTTGTCCATTCTAGTCTCAGTACCTTACACAAAGCGAAACGTGCGATTTCTTTGGCTTTATTTGTATTATCCTGACAGCAACGCGATCGAAGTTCGGGAGCAGATAAAGTTGACTCTTACGTGTGTACCTCGTTGAAAGCAGGAACTGTTGCCGAGGAGATCAATATTTTTGGTCGGGAAGGAAAATTTGACTTGCTACTTTTAACATTTAGTCGACCGTTTCACTGTGCAAATATTGTTGCGACTTTCCACTGAAAGCGATTTGTGGAAACACCTTAAATAAAGCTGTTGATAGCCTCCTGAAGTAAATAGAGGGATTTAGCATCCCACCACTGAAAGGGAGAGATGAAACCTTTATCTATCATGCAGAAACTGGAAGCTTAAGTCGCCCATTGTATGTGAATCAACAAGCCTGTTCGTAGAGGAGGAAATAAACTTATTATTTAAAGCGCGGATAGAGGTGGATCTTTGGTATTATCAAATCTAACTTTTGAATAGTCCATTTTCCATCTTTCGTGATTGCACGCATGACATTTCAATTCATCTACGGTGAAGTACAATTTATTCATCATTAGTGAATATCCGTGGCAACTCCCACAAAACATGCCATACAACGCACACTTGCAAAGACTTTGTGTGCACCTGACCCACATAGTGTCTCATCAATGATGTCACCTGCGACCCTCATGCTGATGAAATACATATTTGAAACTTTGATAACATTTTTTAAAATACATATATATATATATGCATAAAATTATATCAGTATATCAGAAACGCATATTTTTTCAATTGAAAAACACGTATACAAAGGAGAATGAATGAGGTGACTGATGACAAGGCGAATTGAGATATTTACAGAATGACAATAAAGTGGAGCTGAGACTAAGTAATGACATTGAAATTCGAGATGACATTGTCTGGAAGGAGAGGACATTTTCATTCATATCTAATATGTTTAACCAAGTCATGATATCATCTGTAAAAGTCATGCACCATCATACTTTTGCAATGAAAAATGTGAAGGTTTGATAAAAACGGCATATCAAAGCAGATCAGTATATGTATTCAAAATTAATAACGCACGCCAGCATTATATTTTCATTATAAATATATATCTTCGCTTCTGGAAGAAGACATTCAAATATTGCGTTCTAAAAAATTTTTAATATTATGCAGTACATGCATCCCCAGTCAGGCATTTTTTACATGCGATTAATTGTGCCTGTCCTTTGTTTATTCGGGTTTCAATTGCGGGTGCAGTCACTATTTACGGTAAATGTAGGTTCGAAAGTCTGCTGCAATCGCAACATTTTCAATCGAATGCATAAATTAACTAAAAAATAAAAAATTCGAACTTCGAACTTCGAAAGTTATATTTTGCTTTATTGAAATATATATCAAAGTTTCATATATAATATCTATCAAATAGAAAAAGTTCATAATGCACACCAACTCAGCGTTTACTATTGTACTATTGTACTATTGTGCTATAAATGCTACTTCTCGATACTACTCATATAACTACTATAACTCATATAACTCGCTAACATCATTGAAAAATGTGCAAAAGTAGAATTGGCCAATTTATGCCACTTTAATAATCGGTTACCTGATCAAATTTCTTCTACAAGTAATTGAGCATGTTTCTGAGTTTTCAAATTGGAATCAAAACTGGCATATAGAAAAAAGCTTGAAACAAGCCATTTTCAGTCTTTTTGAACGCCTGGTGTAGCTTTCTGCATTCTGGTTACGGCTTAAAATCACAAATGTGAGCCACACTGATATACAGCAACACAATGATCATGGTTATTACGGGTAGCAAGAGTATAGAAAGTTGTGAGATGAGTTTGAATTTTTTGTGTATTTTCGCGGACCCTATTTTTTCGCCATCTTTGAAGTTATGTAGCTCCGTTCAACATGCCAATTGCCATTTGAAATTCATGCAAGAATTCCTTTATACCGAGCTGATGCTGCATGCAAAGTTTGGTTGAGTAACGAATATACAGAAAAAAATTACAGCAGCGTAAAAATTCAATTTTTGAGAATTTCCAAATTTTGTTGTTTAAAAATTTTAAAAAATTTAAAAATTGCTGTTTAATGTTAATTGGTAACGTCGTTAAAAAGTTGTCAACTTCAATATATATATGAAAACATTGTACACTCTCTATGGCATGGATAAGTTGCTGAGTGAATTGAAATATATTTCTTTGGATGATCATGATATTATTCTATGGCATTAGAAAACTTTGATTTTGATGGCATGTACTTGCAATTTCTATTGTAAATTCTACAATTAATAATTTCTTTGTGATTGTTTTCAAGCATGCCTTACACGATCAACGAAATAAAGACAGTAAAAAATGAGAAACTAAAAGAAGAAACATAAAATTGAGGAACTAAAGAAAAGATGGCTTATAGTAGAAGGTTTTGGCTTTTCAGTTATAAGGATGGTAACTTCAGAAATTGTTTAACTTCTGAGATTTAGCAGAAGAATAGTTTTAAGGTAGAGAGCATGACAGAAGGCAAGATTGAGTGAATAAAAAAACTACCGTTAGAAAAGGAAATCCACCGACTTCAGCATCCAACCACTGCTTAGGCAGGCTCTCGTGTTCTGTTCTGAATAACAGATTTTCATCCGTAGCAGGGTTACTAAAGGTATGGAATGAGCGATTATCTTACAAGCGGTCTACAGCGGCTTACACAAGGCCTATATGAGAAAGCGGAGACTGTTTGTTGCGAGTATAAAGGAGATTGAAAGATTGGTTGAGAAAAAATGCTTCTGGAGAGATATTTGGAGGAAGGTGATATTTATGAACGAGAGTAAATTTTGAAGATTGGGGCATGCGCAAGTTAATAAGAGCAGATTTAAGCGAATGGAAGCTGAGAACTCCATATAAGAAATGGAATGCATCGTTAACAGACTGTCAGATTCTATCATTGATGAAGCATAGCTTATCATTGGCTGATCAGTTTCATCATGATAGAAATACTCGAAGGTAGAGTGCCGGCCATCAGGATCATCGGACCTTAATCCTGTCGGCATGTGTGATGGGATCTGGCAAAGAGCAAAGTATCTAAAAGAGGTGGTATTAACTATTTGAATGACTTACATTCGATGCTGGAAGATTAGATGACCACTCCTCAGAGCGCAGTTGATAACTTGGTAATAATACATGTGATTTCGCAGCTAGGCATCAGAAGGACGCCAACATTGCAGTATATTCCGAATTGCGCCGTTGACGGTTTTCAGTCAAGAAAAAAATACTTAGTCAATCATAACAACATTAAGAGCATGTAAATTCTCCAAGAGCATGTCATTTTGTGTTATAAACATTGCGAACTGTTCTTTGAACAGTTAGAACAGTTCAAAGTGATTACGGGCAACTTATACATGTATAGTTCAAACATTAATCTCAAATAAAGTTTCCAGAATCATATATTCTTGTCTGCATGAATTTTAGATGCATTGTGTATTCCTCAATCTATCTATTGTAAGATTTTTCCAAATCTTGAATAATTTCATGGGATAGTTTACGCAACACGTGGAGCTTGGAGATGCAATGAATAATGGATTTCAATGCAACCTAAAATATACACTTTTTCTATTCTTTAACCTAGGGCCTATTACGAGAATATTTGACAGTGTACCGTGGATAATTGTTTGATATACTACCCGCATCCGATAAATTTTGATGGACGTTATTCAGGTGCAGCTACACTCCCGCTCGGTCTTGGGACACTCACTGAAATGAAAAATTGATGACAAATTTGGAGAGCTCATTGTTACAGCCTCTTGTACGTCAGCTCGCTGTCATCAATGTAAACTCAGAAGATCTGAATTTAAAGTGTAGTGGAGAGAGCTCGCAATTGACGTCGCAAATCACTGGAATTCCCTCACAAGTGAAGAAGTAAATGTCACTTCAGTAAATGACTTTAAATCAAGTTTGTACGTCGCAGAGAAAGCAATTCGTAACATCAGCACAGTCAGGGATCAAATTGTTCATTTCGGAACTTTTATCGCTAGAAAAGCTTTTATCATATTGGAACATCGAATTTGTTGACCGCTTGAAGCTTTCTTCTGGAAGTGGGACACAGATACACGCGTTGTATCAATGTTATCATCACATCAATGCTTGTTTGGGTCACTATTTTTATTATCTGTTTACAATTTGCTTGTGTTTGGTTGACTTTGAAAACGCTGCTAGCACTATCAAAGATTGCAAAGTATAGGCCTACAGCTCTTTAAATTAGTAAATAAGTCATTACGTGCATTACTGCTCATCGCACAATAAATGATATCAAAGTGCGAATAATTGCATTGTGTGATATTGTATTGTAATATGCAACTCTTGCTTATCTGGAGTACCGGAAGACCTACCGTTCTTGTATTTCACGTATGCTATCTGGAAATGAAATTTCATGTCTACTGATATGAGTTGACGAAATAATGTCTGACGATCAAAGCCTTAACCAGACGCAGCCTGCGTCCCATCCCCGACCGGCCGGTTTTGATGACGCCGGCCCAGCCCCAGTCGCCAGAAACACGGCCGGTTCCAAATCTGGCTAACATGTCTATAAGCGAGAAACATCACGACTCTTTTCTACTTGTATCTCTGAGCGTATGAAACGGACATCCGGTGCTGACAGAAATTTCTACTCATCCACATAGCCTATAACGTCAGTGATTTTAGAATTATTGCCTGCCGACATCACAAACCCATAGAATCAATTCTGATCAAAGAGAATGACAACTGACGACAAGGTCTTTTCATCGACAGGTGCATGTAATGAATGGAAAATAATTAACCACTCAACAACTGGAAAGGTAAAAAAACAGAAGATGTTTTTATTAAAATTCACGTGGGAGTTAGAAGCAGCTTATTGACGGCCTGAATGCTTCAATGCTAACAGATGTTGGTCAAGTCCATTTATTAACACTTGGCGAACTCAAGGTGCTGGCGCACGCTATGTCTCTTTCGCGGATAGATGCACATTCCTGGAAACATGTCTTCTTGCGTGTACTCATCCTCATTCTATTGAAGTCATTGGTTGCAATATAAAATCAAACGGCGACAATAACACGCTCATTGGTTTGCAATGCCGATGCAGACTATATCGCAACGACGTCTAAAATTTCTCTTGCTGAGGGTGACAGGAGGAGCGTTTTACTGCAAGTGAGTTCTAAAATTGTCATTCTATTGCTTTGGATTTAGTGATTCGAATAAGACGAGTTAGAGTATATTTCCATCAGCACTCACTGATGCGCATCTCAATGTAGAATACTCCATGAACTTAAGTAGATGACAGTATGATGCTTAATATTTAACAAATAGATACAATACAGTGAGTAAATGCAATTGATCTCCTACTGAAATCAAGAAGCGCCCGTGAAGTCGATGAAAATAGTTTGCCGTAATTGGGGTTGCGCATTTATATCTTAGACAAGAGAATGACTCTCATTTTTCTGTGTTAGATATTGCAATCTAGCATAACCTCTTTCTATGGCCCAACTGAAATTGATATAGTTGTATTAAGTGATAGATGTTGTACAATATCTAGCTTAACCTCTTTCTATGGTTCTGGGCTATAAACATGTCTAGGCTTCATGTCTATTATATCTCTAGGGTTCTTATGCATATAGATATTTTTTCGGACATTATCTGCTTAAGCATTGAAATCCCATTGGAACATACTGTGCCGTGATAATGTACTGTCTCCATTGCCGCAATGCAAATTTTTGGATTATGCATATAATAATTTGAAGCTGATAATGTCCTACTGAGTGATAGAAGGAGGTTATGTAATACGCTTGTATAACTTTACTTTGCATATTTCTTCATGAATATACAATTATCAATAGCAGTAATTATAATTCTTATCAGAATCACAATTCAGGAGCTACTTGTAGTCTCTGAATTTTTATCTTGAAGCAAAATCCAGAGACTTATGATATTTTTGAAAAAGCAAAGCGTTACCAACTAACGAAGCATTTTATGTTATTTATGTCGATTCTATAAATTAGTGGAGGCTGTCGTTTTCATTGACCCGTCCGCAACACAGGGCATGCCTACAGGAGACTTTAAAGGGACATGTCAACAGCTGAAATGCCGTGCGAAGAAAGAAAACTGTTGATACAAAAATACCTTTGTTGTGAAATGCCAAATAATAAGTAATGAGATGCTCTAACTTTCATTTCTTAATGTCGAAATGACGATGAAATAGCTTATAGAATCGTGCGAGGTTTTTTCGCAACATTTCAATTGGTGATGACTTTTGCATCTCCACTGAATTAACAATGCCTGTGACTTAGGAGATACTACCTACATGTGACTTGGAAATGCATGATAAGCCAGAGAGAGGCATCAACTTAGTAAGTGACCGAAGCTCTAAGATCCATTCTGTTTGCTGCATAGTCTATAATGTAAAAATCAAAAAATAATCATAATTCTCCTTTCCTTGAAACGATAGCATTTAGACAAAAGTAACAAAACATATAGGTGGATAAAGGATGTTTGTCTTCGTATTATTTCATAATAAAATTTATTCTAATTTTATTCTAATATTCTAATTATTATTCTATAATAATATTATAGAATATCATTATATATTATTATAATATATATTAATATATTAATTATAATGTATTAATTATATTAATTATAAATATACATAATATATAATAATTATTCCAATTATTCTAATAAATTAACAAATAAAATTAAAATATAATAAAAAAAGTAAATAAAATACGTTTATTTCGTAATAAAAAATATTTATTAATTAATGATTTTTATTAATTATTTTATTATTAATTCAAATTTTGTAATTGAGTGGACAGCGCCAAGATGAGGGAGAGTTGGATAAGTTATTGTCTTGACAAGTACTTTTTAGGAAGTAATTCAGAAAGGGGACTTCAACCGATCTGTGTCATGACGATGGGAACCATAGAGGTACACCTCACCTTTATCTTAGAGAAACTTGACCGATAGGATATTCGAATCTAGAATAGAATGTAATTATATTTTTCCACGACAACAAAACGGTCATACGTGGTTACATCATTAAATCAACTGGGGGAAAAATTGTGAAGGGAGAGTTTGAAACGCTTATGGGTCGTTTGATTGATGACCTCACAAGGCAACCCATTTCATTTAGAGATAACACGGACTGAACAGCTATGCTCCCAAACGAAGACACAGAAAAATTCAATTTTGTTCAAAATTTCAGCTCGGCAGATTTATGGCTCGTAGAAACAATAAGGCTATACATTATCCTGTGAAAGTCTCATTTTCGGCCTCGTTCCCTACAGAACCTCGTTCTACCTGACAGACTATCATGTAAAATGACTTCGATATTTCATGAATCAATTAATGAGGATGAAATGCAAATGTACAACTTGGGATGAAATTGGGATGTGTGGTTGGGTAATAAACCAAGTTCGGTGGATAATGGAAGAAGCAGTGTCGATAACGCTAATATCCAAAATCTGAAACATCTGTGTCTCAAATCTGGGTGCTAACCAGCTTCGTGAGCATCGGCAGATTGAAATTCACTTCAAATCTCCGTCATCGTCTTTTGTCTAACAATGCTTATCATGCCTCCGAAATAATCTAAAAAATGGACACTAATAAATCATTTAGATATTAGAGAAACGCATACAGTTTGAGTTCATCTGCTCCTGTTCTGCTTGCAGGGGTAAAGCAGAGGTTACAATCATCAGATAGGACTACTGTGTTTTCTCAAATATATCTAGATAATAAGATTTCTTCCAATTTAAGTGAAGGTTCTGTGTGGGAGCGGGTTGTATGAATGAAACAATGTTCTAGCTTGTGATTCAATGTTCTCAACGTTTCAATGATAATTCACAGTCACTCATTGTGCATTGATGTGACGTAACCACAGAATTAGACTGGTCGACGTGGTCGTCTCTTCTTCCGTTTGACTAGAAGGGAAAGAGTGGAACATGTAACGCAATGAAATGGCACAATCTGCGGACATAATACCACAGCGATCGAACAATAAGCAGCCAGTTCAACATGAAACACGCCAAATTGTGCAAAGTTTCAGTGACTGTTATCGACCGGATCACACAACTAAGAGACACAGTCGATGTCAAGTTCTACAGAGAAGTTTGTGAACGTTTGTTCGTGCGCCAGCTAACTTTTTTTGAAATGATCGGAGGACCCAACATTATTGAGAAAACTTTTGCTCAATGATCTGAATTCTTCGAATCTGAATGAGTCGTGGCGATTGGAGCATTTTGAAGGAATTCAGAGCAATCCGCAAGCGACGCACGACTATTTTTCCTATCTCTGTGAGGTATTAAAAATTTCCTTTTGCCCACTTATTAAGTTCCTGCATGTGCCATCTGTTTGAATCAGTTTGCAATTCTAGCAAAGTGATACGATTAAACAATCCAATTCTGTGGACGTAACAGCAGAAGTTTATGTTGAGTGACGATGTCGCATCATGGTGTCAAGAAAACGGACTGATTGTGAATACAGAGAAGACAAAGACAATGATTGTCACAAAGAGATCAACTAACATCGAGCAACTTCACATCTCCAAAGATACATCACCAACACTGAAGATATTGGGCGTAGAGTTTCAGTCAGATCTAAAGTGGGACACATACATCAACAATATTTGCAAAGCTTCATCTCGTAATATCTATCTTCTGAAACAACTCAAGAAGTTTGAGACCTCGAAGAGTGAACTCGTCCAGACTTATAACTCGGTCATTCTCGGAGTCCTTGAGTATAACAATCCACTATTTATAGGAATTTCCAAGTTTAATGCGGGAAAGTTAGAACGCAACAGGAAGAGATGTCATCGTATTATCTGCTCTTGCAATATTTTGCCCCCACTTAGTACTCGTCGCGAAGCCTCGGCCGCCAATTATTCAAGAACATGTTGGATCCTAATCATCTACTACATCACCTCATGCCGCCATTTTTGCCATCAGGGAAGCGAGTTTCGCTGCCCATTAGTAATACTCGAGATATTTATTCCTACAACTGCAAAGTTATTCAATCAACTTTTCTGACTGATATTTTTTCTTCTCAAATACATGTGAACCTGGCATCGTATCTGCTGTTAATAAAAAAACAAAGTAGTGTTATTATGAATTTTCATAGCTGCATACCAAAAGATAGAAAACGGTCATTCTTGATTACAACAACATGAACGGGCATCCGTGGTAGAATATATACAACACAATTCATAGTTTGAAGTGAAGCCGTCGGGTGATAACAAGGCATTGTTGATGGTGAAGAGAGAGAATTTCAAGTAGGAATGTCAATAAGCTCTAATGACGCATTGCATCTTAAATTGTCGCTTTCAGAAGTTGTGGAAGCAAATTAAGCAATACTCGACAGATTCACCAAATTGCTCCAAGTTTTTTTTAAGTTAGAGTGGCATGTCATTGCTATGACGTTGCGTTTGTTCATATTACTCCGAAAATTACTGCCAAAGTCTTTCACTTGAGTGACGTGATATTTGAAATTGTTCTATGAAAATCGCATACAAGGGAATTATAGAAATCCAACATTGTTCAAATCCGACTAAAGATCAGCTTTACATCCCACACTTCAACTCTACACTTACCGGGGGTCCTTTGTCGTTTTTTATGTTGCAATTCTTTTGGAACCAAGTTAGGTATTTCCGGTTAGGTATTGATTGCCACTCTGACTTTTTCGCACTTATCATCTTTCCTCCCATTAACCGTTGAAAGTCAAATTTGTCATCTATTTTGAAAAGCAATTTTCGACAGCATGAATTTTGCCCTTTTTTGCAAGCATTTTGTGCGGTAACTTTCCACGAAGCGTCTTTTAATGTGAGCACAGTGTCATATGGATGTAAATCTATTAATCATAACGAGTAGAAATGAAAAATTGAAACACAACAGTTCCTTGGCAGCCGTAGTCGCTGCCTCGCCCTGCAAGGGCTTGTCTACGGCTGCCATGGAACTGTTGCGCTTAACCCTTTCACTGCTGATGGGTGCATTCTCTCCTGTGCTTGATGCTACCCTGCAAAGTCCACCGACAGATAATGACAGTTTCAATCAACAAACATGTGTTTTGGTTCCGCTTACAATACAGCTCATTAGAGGCGAGGAATGACGACAAGCTGTTTCGAGATAAGAGCTTTGACATCCAAATCTATTGGAATATCGGAATACAAGTTAACTTACCATCCCGTACATGAAGGAATGATCCGAAATTTGCCTCAGCAGCGAAAGGGTTAAATTGTTCAAGTCTGAGGACATCTTTCTATTCAATGCCCAGGTGAACTGGTACTGTGAAATCTTTATGATTATTTAATTATTACTTGCTCAGAGGTTTTTTAGTAGTATGGCAAATTTAGAGTCAATTTTGTGCACTTACTTGATCATTAAATCCTTGGGTTCTGAAAATTGTCCTTCTTCTTTAAAATCACATTAGAAGTTAGTTATAGAGACCCATACATGGAATGCCATTGCACAGATGCTTTAATTTCTTCCTCTTTTGGAGAAATATCTTTAGCATTTCATGAACGCATGTTGTTGTAGTCCATACATGAATCAATCTTACCAATAGCAACTTCTCAGTGCGTCCAACCGAAGAGTTTGGCATCGCAAGAATCAATCATAAATGTGACTCATAATTTATGCTTGTTAAAGTTTCAAAATTTTCAAAAACTGTCCAAATTGGCGATTTAAAGTTTTGAAATACCTCTTGTAGTACTTAAGAAGTCTAGGAGGGAGCCGAACACCCCTTCCGGGATATCGCTCCCGCTTCAAAGCAGAGTGGGAACTTGGATCTGGGCCAGGCTCGACTCATCGCCTTGGTTAGAATATCATTGGGGATTCTAATTCCAAGAAATCGTCTTGACTGGGATTTCGGAATTTTACCATAATCACCAAAAGTCGGCATTTTGGGGCTCTGAGTATTATTGAAGAAATCCATGCTAGGTTCTGCAGCAATGAAGTCGGGAATCCGAAAGTGTACTGATAGTAGCGTAATTTCATTCCAGACTGGAATTGTTACATGTTTTGCTGAATTGATCCTGCGCGACCAGAAAACCTAAATTTTCTAAAAATTGAATCTTCCCGTGCGCCGGGACGCCGGCGCACGCCTGGACTAAACTGCTGTATTCTAGCCGGCCCTACATTTTCGGCGCGCCCTGTGTAAAGATTTCTGTCCGGATTTCATAAGACGAATTGTAGCATGTCATAGAAAAACATACAGGGTCCGCCAAGAGTCGAGCTAATAAATGGCTAGAATGACTTTTGAGCAAAGTGATTTAGTTGACCGATCTCATGAATTCACTGATTCGATATGGCGCGCGCGTGTCTTGTGTCCTGCCTCATAGAGACCACTTGGCCTTTACAGAAGTTATTTTGAGGTGTAGAGTGATTCGACGACTCTTTACGAAGAGATATGTGCAGCTGATGCCACATCAACTGTCGATATGATTTGAAGCGGTGACATTTTCGTGTTTGTGACTAACTCCGTACATTCTGAGCGAATGTTAATTTCTTGTTCACTGCCGCATCAATCAACTATATTTGAGGCATTTCTACAGCGACATTGTGATCGTGTACAAAGATAGAAATGGCAAAGCGGGTGAGTACCTGTCCTCTCAGAATTTGTGTCAACTATTGGGAATGTTAGGAGCCATTGTGAACATTCTCACCGTACGCTGTTGCATTATGACAAGAATAAGAAGAAATATAAACTAGGCAATATTGTTCGAGAATTGCAAGAGCTCTTGGACTCTAAATGAGATAAATTCACTCGCTTCCTGAAGCAAAGAACAATAACATTGTTAACTATTATAACAGTTAGGATTATCAATTATTGAACAATAGCAATTGCTATTGTTTAATTGTTCTTTGCTTCAGATAACAGGTCAGTATTATCTTGTTGCAAAATAAATCGCAAAATTGCACAAAAATCAAAGCAACTTCATAATAGAGCGAGTCTGAACAAGAGTCATTGACCAGAGATTTTTATTTAGGTGTTCTTGTAGTCATTACATTGCTGTGTGATTTTTTAGAAGCAATCAGCCAAAAATCTTGGTTGTGATGGACACACTGAATAAAAGCATATTGTTTGCTTCATTTTTGCCGTTCCAGCATGAGTGTAATTTGTGCATACTTTTCAGTTTTTAGATTTCCCAGTTTCATCAGCTGAAATTCATGCTACAAAACTTCTCTCATGAACAAACTGCGGCGATAGTAAACGTTCCTTCATCCTGATTCGGTAGTAATTCATATAATGCTTCAGCCATAAGCAACGTCTATGATCGTATTCCAACATTCTATTTGTAAGCATAACAGTGTATTGAATCACATGAGCGACAAGCTTCTTGGTCCGTTTTATGGGGTTTCTGGCACATTTTGCAAGCACTTTCGTATTGTCGGTCTATCGACTGCTCTACCCATGTGCTGATTAGCCTACAGTACAACTTGTCTGCATTCGACGTGCTGACCATCACCACACTTTGCTTTTTTTCGGCGAGCTGGTACAGTGATGACAGGATGATTATTTATAGTCGATAAGATGAGACAGATTTCCTGTCAGAATGCTTCATTGGAATGACAGGTCCATTACGAACATCCACGAATTCTCCTGAAAGCTTTGTCGGCCTCAAACATTGATTTTGGCATAAACTTCATTCGCTTGAAAATGTTTTCACATGCTCCAGTGATGTTAAATTGGTCCGGTGATCTTGGAAGATTGTCCCATTTATTGCTATATGCATAGAGACAGATACACTTGCGTTTGGGTTACTCTAGAGTGGACATAATCCTATTCCAACCATTGCATCCAATGGTAGCAATTGAGAGAGACTGACATAGAAATTCGTCCCTCCTAGTAGTGAAAACTGTGCCCTACTTGCGAGGGCGATTGGCTAAGCGCGTGCATTCCAGAAGCAGCCTGTATCAGTGAAAGCAAACACCTCAACGATAAGATTGCAGTCAAACCTGCCAAGTAAAAAGTACATATCTTTGACTCAATTTTTCTTCGTGACAGATTCGTCAAATGGAAATATCATTTACACCATTCGACTCTTCACGATCTAAATTTACTGACTGTGTGCGTTGAATGTGGTGTCAATATTCTGGTTATTCAGAATTCAAGCTTGAATTTGCATTACTTTCAATGGAAAATTCATCTGCTTGCCCCTCGAGGCTAGTCCTAGCAATGACCATCACTGCTGATGTCATCTCTAGATCGAGACATGCAGACAAGACTACTTATCTCTGTGGCTGTATGACTCTGATAGATGAAGGAATCTCTCCTCTGTCTGACTAAGTTCAGGAACTGCTGGCATCAGTGCTAAAAGTAGTCGAAACACCAAGGTGCATTCCTAACAGCAACTCCCGTGATACCGAAATGATTAAGTATATAAGCGCAGCATGAAAACAGCAAGTACACTATGCAAAAAACCAACTAGAAGGATTATGCAATAATACGCGCGTGATGCTACACGTGTTCCTTAAACTAACTTCCTATGTACTTTGTCAATAGTCTATTAGCGACCTGAATTGATTAAGATGCTCTACGTTGTAGAAAAAGACCATTAAAAAGTAATTATTTTATATGTACAGACACATGAGCTGTAGGTCAAGCTATTCTGGCCTTGGAGTAACATCAAAAATGTGCATGCTCTCCAGCACTCCCCCCACGGGGTGAAGCAAACGCAGCATTGACCTTTTGTGTTGTACGATAAGCATGCATATTAAACTGTGCCTCTTTAATCTTGGCTTTACAATCCGTCATCTGTCTAAATCCCAAATCTCAATTTCAATGCACCTGTCAGGAACTTTGACATTATATTTACAGCGAGTTATGACAAGTGAACCACTAATTCCGCCATCTATATTTGCCTTGATATGAGATCAATGCACATTAGCCGGAAAGCATCCAGTTAATCGTCGGCATATTTAACCAGACCTGTTTGTGATATGAGCATGATGTGTCAAATTTACAAATAGCGCTCCGTTAAGTGCTCGAACATCAAGGCAAAGTCGAGGTTCCCCATTCATTTAAAAATATGAAAATAGACTGCAGCATGCCATTTGCTGTTACAGCTTATAAACGAAAATCGTTAGAAAGCAAAAGACTATCAAAAGACAATCCGGTTTCTATCATTATTTGTATATCATTCGCCAAGTTAAAATCCTTCCTTAGTTTTGATCGTAGAAATGGAAAAATTGCAATAAATAGCCTGTTTGTAAACGTCATCGAACTAAAGTCTTATTGAAAGTACATTACAGGACTTCATTGCCCAAGCTTCAACTTAGGTCCAATTTCGGTTAAAAAGGAGCATTCAGTTATTCTAAGAGGCTTTGATTCATTTTGAAAATGTAATTGAATAAGAACCCAAGTACGAGCATTTCTTAACTATTATCCGACCAGCTCATTCAGGAACATAGAAAGATATCTCTATAAGAAGACTAAGAAAGATGCACTGGAATCGATGTTCTCAAAAGATCCCAAAGAACAAGCAGCTGAAAACCCAACCGATTAACAACACTGAGTTAAAGTTGAACTGATGAAAAGGGACAATGATATAAAACCAACATGTTATATTTTGCAGGAAAATTAGGGTTTGTTACAAAATTAGTTTTTATGCCGGACGGAAATTTTGATACTTCAAAGTCCTACAAAAACCGATGAATGAACGAGTGATAATGATTTTTCGTGTTTCATGTAGGCCTACATATTGTCGGGATCATTACAAAATCTAAAGATTTATCACACCCTTCTTATACCCAACACCTACTCTAGGCTGTTCTCGTGTTCAACAGCAGGCATTTGAAGTTTATTCATGCACAATCCATTTACATGACTACTGTTTTTTTCGGGATTTTATAACATAAGCTCATAGATTTTCCTTGTAAGGTGTACAGTAGGTAGGCTATACAATAATGTCGAAAGAGTATAATGCAAACTTAATAAAATATTAGAGCTGTATGCATTTACATTTCCATTTTGCTACATTACTTGTATACATTCGAAGTTATATCCAAAGGAAGTAGGCCGCTACGAATTATTTCAAATTCAAACATTTCAAATCAGAGGACCTTCAATTATTTCAACAGTGAAAACATATCGGCATACATGTATGTAGAACTATGACTATACAGGTATATTTTTCTTCATTATAATAAAGGACAAAATAAAATATGGGCGCCATTTTTTAAATTCTTGGGATATCTCAAAAAGACGATGATGGGTCTTCTCAAGATTACTATATTTGAACTCAGGGCATTTTTTCCCCAACAATCACATAGAAAGCTTAGGAAATATATTTATAACTATAAATCAAAGATTAAAATTTCAAAATGGGCGCCATTTTGAAATTTCAAGAATTTCTCAGAAAACGTTGATGTATCGTCTTAATATTGTCATATTTGAACTCAGCGCACCTTTTTACCCCTAAAACCATATAGAAAAGCTTTGGAAATATATTTAAATCTATAAATCAAAAATTCAAATTGCAAAATGGGCGCCATTTTAAAATTTCAAATATATCTCAAAAAGACGTCAATGAATGATTTCGAAATTGTCATATTTGGAATCAGCACATATTTTTACCCCAATAACCGTCGAGAAAACTGATGGAAAATTTTTTATTCAACCCGACGCTTCCATCACACCGTGGAAAGCATAAGATTTTAACAAATATATATAAGCGAATATTTCATTTCCTGATGAAAAAGCTGATTTTGTTTTTGTCGGACGGACGGGATAGAAATTACAGTTTTTAAATATTGTAATTAATTGCAATTTCTATCTTAAATATAGAATTTCAGGAAAAACCTAAATTGTCTTTAAAACCTGATGATATCATGTATCACATCGGACTCATTTGATGCCTTAAAGGCATGATTTTCTTCTAATACTGGTGTCTGAGCACATAGAAGATAGATATGTCGGAGACATTGCAATGAAAAAATGAAGTTTCAAATTAGAATTTATATCAGGTTCTAACATTGAGAAGATTCATTTCTCCATTTAAAAAGGCATGCTAATTTTCTCCTTAATATCATTAGTGGTGATATAATTTGTAATTCAAGAATCATGTCCGTCCGATATATTTACTGTGAAATATCGTTTAAATTGATAAACTTCAAATTCTAGGCTGACATAACGTTCATCAGGGAGTTGAGGCGAAGATCTAACTGAAAAACTATGAAAAAATTATGAGTCGGAAAAATTATATAGATAGATAAATAAATGAACACTGTCTATACTTGGAAGCACATTTTGGTATTCACAAATTGGTATTTTGTTGAACTGGATATTATAGAAATCATCTACAGATCATAATCTTTCAAATGAGTTATCATTCAGTGACAGAGGATGAAGTAAAATGTACAAACAGACATTTTTCGTTGGTGTAACTGCAAATTTTAACATAGAAATTTCAGGAAAATTGTTGATATACTTTAACGAAAAGTGTCTGTTTGTACACTTTACTTCATCCTCTGTCACTGAATGATAACTCATTTGAAAGAGCATGATCTGTAGATGATTTCTATAATAACCAGTTCAACAAAATACCAATTTGTGTAACTTTTATGAGCAAAAATTCGAAAAAATAGAGTCAACACCTTAAATGTCACAATTTTACCACTGGAAATACATAGGATTGTGTTATCCTCTATATTTCTGAAAAGCAAATGATCTGATCCGGCAGACGCGAAGTTTTGTAGTAGGTTAGGTGTACTATGCTATGTGAAAGTTTTATGTGCTACCTCGTTCCCTGCAGAAGTTCGTGCTAGCTCCCGGACTACTATGGTGATATCAACTTTTCAACACATGCATAGAAATGAATTAATGTATTTAGAATATAAGTATACGTGACTGCAACTCAAGAATCAATTGTCTCTCTAATATTCAATTTGTAAAAAGCATGAATTTGACTTTTTAAAGTAAAATTAAAATTGTTCTATAAGCCGAGAATACCAGCAAAAATACTCTCGGCTATAAACAACCAATCGATAAAGTGAGCTAAATTAGAAGAATTCAACCTACTTTGAAATGCTATTACTGCAAAGGAACATCAGGTTCTATTTCTCGAGCTGTCTGCACCGTCACTTTTGAATCAAACAGCCTAATTGTTGACAGTCTTAAACGATGTTTCTGAATATTTATCTCCAACTATTCAAAGTCTCTGTTTCGATATGTGAAAAATTAACTCAACGTAGACGAAAGTTATACAACATGTCAATAGTGCGTTCAAAGTAGCATTTAGCGAATTCCCGCCGAAATTTCTCTATAGCACACATTCTGCTACAAATTAAAGCGAGGAAAGTCCACAACACAGTTGAGGTTTCTTCTTTTGGTCTATACTTTGGTCTATACTCGGAAGCACATTAGGCACGGAGCCTTCCTTCCATGTGACTCTCATTCTTTTAACAGAAGAACATAATTGCTTCAGTTTTCCTTTGTATCTTTCTCAGAAACTTCATGAAGAGCTTCCTTTGTTGTACAGGGTGACTCAAAAGTCTTAATCGGGTTTCAAGTCAAGATTTCTCAGTAAGTATTTGCACTACAACCTTAATTTTTCGTTTATACTGTAGAGGAAGAACCAGAATTTTAGTAACATATCGCAATTTGTGAAAAAAATCAAGTTAGAGGTCGAACTACTTGCTCATTCATTTTATGGAGGTCAACCAATTTATCAAATGGTATGAAACATTGTCCGCTTACGATTTGTTTCTCATTGACTACAACCACATGCTGCTTCATCATTAAATTTGATTGATCAAGTGACCTGCTAAGTGTGAACAAGACTTAATGCACATGCGTCCATTGAAATAATAGCGGAAAGTTAATACGAAGGCATATTGAAGAAGGACAACAAAGAAGAATGCTAAGCTATCCATTAATGTGTGATTGGTACTTATGATAATTATCGAACTTCTACATTAGCTCAATAGTTATGCATGACGTCAAAATGTCGTTGAATTGAAGCATAGGCATAGATATCTGTGAAAAGACTGATTTCGGAAACCGTTTAGTATTTTATAGCTGCTGATATTCACTTTTCTATCATAGAAACCAGTGATGTTATCTGTGCAAGATCGGATCAACGTTGTGTTGCTTATGGCTAAGCATGAGTCCGTAACTACCGCCCGACGGGAGTGGCAAAGAAATTTCACATCAAAGCCACCTTCTGAAAGCACATTCCGACTTGTGTTTAAGAAATTTACTGAGACGGGTTCTGTCCAAGATGCTGAGCGAAGTGGTCGCCCATCCCTTGATGAGGATGATGTTTTACCTGTGAAAGAGGAGTTTGAGAGCAATCCAAGATCGTCGGTGCGGGATGCAGCCAATCAGCTTGAGATGCCACGCGAGACTGTTCGACGTACTCTGAAGCGAACAATTGGCATGAAATCATTTCACATTTCCCGTGTTCATGAACTGTTGCCAGACGACTATGAACCAAGGCTTCAGTTTTGTGAAGAAATTAGCCGGCTATGTGATGATCCCAGCTTCATCCACAAGCTATGTTTTTCTGACGAGGCCATCTTTCATCTGAATGGCAAAATTTTTGCCAGTCACAACTGTGTGATTTGGGACTATGAGAATCCACATTTATGTGACGAGATTCCTCTAAAGTCGAAAGGCTTGGTGGTCTGGGCGGCCATGTTTTGCGACCGGATCATCGGACCTTACTTCTTTGAAACAACGGTGACGAAAGACTCGAGATGCTGAGGGATTATTTCATTCCTGAACTGAAGAGACTACGAAGATTTTCCACGACAGTCTTCCAACAAGATGGCGCTCCTCCTCATTGGGGTCTGAATGTGAGAGAATTTCTCAACATCCAATTCCCTAATCGATGGATTTGCAGGAACGGTCCCATCCACTGGCCAGCTAGGAGCCCAGATTTGACGCCTCTTGATTATTTTTTGTGGGGTCATATCAAGGAGATGGTGTACAAGAATAGGCCAACAGACAACGAAGAACTGCGAGTGAAGATTGCAGAAGCAGTCCAGTCCGTGACGAAAGTCACGATCAACAAGACTTTTGAAAACTTTCAAAAAATAGTACTTCTTTGTAATTAAGTTAACGGAGCTCACTTCCAGCATATATTGTAAAAATGCAAGTCTCTTTGGAAATTCTGGTTCTTCCTCTACAGTATAAACGAAAAATTGAGTTTGTAGTGCAAATACTTACAGAGAAATCTCAATTTGAAACCCGATTAAGACTTTTGAGTCACCCTGTACATTTAACTCAAATAGCAATGAATGATGCAGTGAAAACTAAAATTAGAAAGTAAATGGTTTTATCTCGGACGGACACGATTTTTATGGCGATTATTATCACAGTACCTGCACATATTTGATAGTTTGGAAACATAATATACTGCATCTATTTGATCGCAAATGAATCTGTTATAAAACTTTATCCGTAGCATAGTCTTTAATTGATTACATACTATTGATCAGCATCTTAACGCAATGTAAAATTGAGTTGATTGCTTAAGTGTATTTATTAAATGATGCGTCAGATACATATACAGTACTTATATAATGATTGACAATCAGAGTGGACGCCTTATATTTAGCCACACCTTTTCAAAATACTATTGCAGCATTGTTGATGACAAGATTTAATAGCAATAAATATATTGCAATATGTCAGTTAGCGTTATTTTAAAAGTTGATGGATTTCGTCACTAATGCACCAGTTCAAGGGTCATATGTGCACAATTCAGCATTCGATATCTTCATGTTTGCGTTGTCTTCCTCACGAGTATTTCTGCACATACAATGTAAATCGCTGGATACGAAAATTGCATACAAACATATACCAAAATTACATACAGTTTGAAACTAACATCTGATACAAGATTCTCGTATGTTTACAGAGATCTGGTATGTTTTTCATACCACATCTCACTTACTTTCGTATGTGATTGGTATGTAGAGATACAAACTATTCTATCTGTGGTTGGCTGTTTTACACTGAAATACGAGTTGTTGGTGTGTTTTATATACGAGACCCGATGCAAATTCATCCTTATTCGTATGCCTCTGGTATGTGTTTCGTATGAGCAGCTTTAAGTCACATAGCAAAAAAAAATATATGTATTACATACTACTGTCAAATAACCTTTTTCGGTAATATCATTCGTGAATATTTTTTGTTTGATAGTGATTAAATTTAACAAGATTAGATTTATTGTGAATTTTTAGCTCCACGAGAT
This sequence comes from Prostheceraeus crozeri, assembly GCA_907163375.1. NCBI lineage: Eukaryota > Metazoa > Platyhelminthes > Polycladida > Euryleptidae > Prostheceraeus > Prostheceraeus crozeri. The sequence continues at coordinate 154,080 of CAJQUW010000546.1, read as the reverse complement.
TGACGTCATTGCTACTTGTTTAGCAACATTAAGAGGACGTTTAGTCAACTCTACTTTATGAACCAAGTTGATTAGCATCAGTTCATTCAAACGATATCTTTCGTGAAATTATGTTGACCTATGTATTTCAAACAAAACTATTTTTGCGTTCATGAATTATAATGTGTTTTTATTTCGGATTGATAATATGCTTAATTTCAAAATTACATAATACATAATTGTTGATGGTTGAATACTCATTGAGTATTATACTATTGACTATTCATGAAATGCCTTAGACTTACGTGTATTGAAATCGAATTCAGTATTGAAAGTATGACTCTTGAATGTCATTATCTCACTACTTACAGAACAGTAGTAACATTAGTGTGATCTCTATTGACAAAAGGCCTAAAATCAAATTACCTTCGACATGATTTATGCTTTCTTTTAACATTGTGCTAGTATGGCTTTCGTATGTAAAGCATACCACATTTGAAATAACATACGAAAAGCATACAAATATATACCAAGAGAATACAGAAATATACCAAAAAGATATTATACCGGTATATCCTTCGTATGTGATTGGTTTTGAGCGATTTACAGTGTACATGTAATGCTTTACCAGTCAGACATCAGTGCATGTAAAATGATTATTTGGAATATTATTATGTTGATGATATCCGTATATCAAGGATACAATTTACGGCTGGAGAATGCATATAATGTCCATATTGTGAAGATTTGCTACTTGTCGACGTATGGTCATAATTGATTGAAATTCAAGAACAACTGACATTCCAAATTAAAAGGCGCAGTTCCTTGACGACAATCAAAACAAGAGAAGCCAACACTTCTGAAAAATCTTCCAGTGATATGAGTGGCGAGTTCCCACTTGTATGTGATAATGCTCGAAGAAGATTCCGAAGGTCAACGCGTCATCAGCGTGTCAATTTTACTCGATTCACAGCCGTGTTCAAAGCTGCCCCTTCTCCTGAATAAACAAGAAATGACATAGTGGTTGTCATGTATATAAACAAGGGAGTGGTGTTATGTTGACTACACAGGTGGATCCCGAAATATGAGCGTCTCATGATGTCATTAATATGTTACATTCAATTTGTATGGCAGGTGGCTCGACCAGAGAATTAGATTCATCTGCGCGCGCTTCGGTTTCCTAGAAAGGAAGAATTGTATGTAACCTTAATATCGAAATGGCACAGAATTAGACAACTTGCTCCTTCTCGAATGTAATTCATGTATCGCTTGCTATTGGAAATGGCAAACAATAAGCTGTCACTTCGCGCACACCAAAACACACATCGATGTGTGGCTTCGACTCACTGTATGCACTATACAGTGAGCAATGCCGAGGAGAGGATGTGAAATCATCAAGTGAACTAATTTTCGTACGCCTGCTACTTTCTTTAATAATGATCAGAAGGGTCAACATTATGGAGAAAACTTGTGGGCAATGATCTGAAGTCTTCGAATCTGAAGGAATTTTCGCAATCGAAGTACTTTGCTGGAACTCACATTAATCCGCAAGCGACGCACGACTTTTTTTCCTATCTCTATAAGATATTAAGGATTCCTTTTTGCCCACTTAATAGGTTCCTCGATGTGCCTTCGATTTCGTATCAATCACACTTCTAGCAAACCGAAGCAGATAAACAAAATATTTAATTCTGTGGGCTCGACCTTCATTGTGATCTGCTCGCTCAAATTTGGTCGCTGATCGCTAGTATTGGACTATCATTTCCAGTAAAATCATTTGATCACCTATAGGAGATACAGACCCTATTGCAATAGTATGGAACTTATATTTCCCAGTAAAATAATTTGATATCATAGACAAATACTATTGCAATATATTGCAATGTCTTGCAATAGTATTTGCGGCTCAAAGATGGTGTAATACAGATATTGCAATATATTTAAATAGCAATAGTATTTTGAAAGGGTCTGTATTTAGCTAATACTTCAAATTAGCAATTTAGTGAGTGTTCGCCGACATAAAAAAGAGCAGGAACTCATAACAACTTGAAGCTGTAATTCGGAAAAGGGCAGTTTTGAAACCTAATTAATCATGGTTTGTTTTAATATCATTATGAATGAATCAACGAATGCATGACGAACTCAATTATGCTACTTACATTTTTTATCATCACGCACAGACCCATAAGTTCTACCGATGAACCTGTATTCAAGTTCTTCAAGATGCTTTTGCGCAAGAACATGTATGGGAATTTCTAACTCCACTTTACCCGAAGATTGTAATGTCTCTTTCTTTAAAAACAGATGCAATCGGAGTCGTTGTTTTGAAATGTTTTGAAGTCGGTGCACAAAAACTTCCAATTAAGTAATTCTATTTCAAGCATTCAGTTGTTAACAGCATGCGTCTGGCTGCGTGATTGGCAATGCGGAGATAGTGAGAAAAACATTTCACATTCGAGCTGTGAATCAACTGAATCATATTCTTCAAGTTGATAACGATTGCATTGAGTAATATCCAAAGACATCGTGCTCTTTCTTGTAGTTTCCTATGCTTACTGTTGCAGTAAAAAGCGGCACGAATATTCGTGTGCTCATGCTGAATCTGATGCACCTAAGTAATCTTCCATAAAAGCAGCCCCTTTTCGATTGTTTGAAATCCATCTTTTCGATCAGATGCGAATCTATGAGATTTAACTTACACGCGCACAATTATAGTGGTATATTCTCACTTGTTTTAATTTTAATATCACAGTTTGATGTCGTGACCCCGTCTTCGATTAAACTCTGAAGGTCGACCCCTATTGTTAGTAGTTCTTCTAGTTGTTATAATGCCTGTTTGTCGTCAAGTCAAGACAAGTAATCATGTATTTCAAAACCAACGGAAAAAATCAATATAAATACCGAAAGTAATGGTGGCGACTCACAAACGTGAAACACTAAAGGAAAACAAACTCCACGAAAAGTACATACATATATCGACATGCTCGCAACATATGGTACACGAAATCATTATTTAAAATTCATTTAATGTGCACATTGTTAAATAGTAAGACAATTGGGAAAGAATAAATGACGTCTCCTCGACGTTTGACAGAATGGTTGGAGAAAGCTTCCTGTAATCTGCGACAGACCTGGGCACAGAGAATGAAGAGGATGAGAAGCGTTGCCTCGAATCTTTATCAAAAGCTTTATGCCGGCATTCTGCCGTCGAACTCATAGCTTTGGGAATGAATTGCAAAGGCATTCTGGTCGGCAGATAAGTCGATATACACGTCGTTGAATTTTTGACCATTATCATCTTTTTCAAAAAGACCTACCATCAGAGGAGAACAGTGCTTGACAATAGACAAAATCCAGCCTTTGTAGACAGAAATCTTTTTACTCTCAATCAATCAGGGCTCTCAGAATCCGTGACGCATGCATTCGTCTGCAGGCACATTGATGGTTAAATCTGACATGAGTATACTCCATTTAAGAACTTGCGGAAAATGAACTCCAAAAATTTAAAGATCATTAACGCATTGTACACGTGGGATAACCTGACGTAATAGTGTTGTTGACTTAGGAATCCACATTTGGCGGCATTTACTATCGTTTAGATGTAGGGCAAATACTCGATGACCAAACCAGCATGTTGTTGTACTCTCAAGCGTGAGTCATGATCTGTCACGGGGATGACGAATCTACAATCATCCACGTACGTAATGATTTTCGTGGAATAATATACAGATGAAAGGGAACTCATGACTAGATTGAAACGGTAAGGGTCAAAAGTGAAACTTGGGGAATGCTTCACTTAACGTATAGTTGCTTGTCAGCTGCACTTTGAAATTTAACGGATTGTGAACGGTCTCTCATATAGTCAGCGACCAAATGGACGAAGCCAGCTGAAAAATTGTTCGCAGTAAGAAAAGACCCAATTTGATCGTTTCCAAACTGGTCGAACGCCTCACTGAAGTCGTAGGCAACGAAGTCGTACACCAGCTGTCTCTGCACGGTCCAAAACGGCTGTGATACTTTCATGGAGGCATTGAAGCTTCTCATAACTAAGCGTTGGTATGCAATCATGTCCTAGACTTTTATTGGCCCCAAGCGTTTGGCAACCTCAACTATCGGATCCCAATCATTCTCATCAGTTTGTTGAAGAGGTGGGCATCAGTGCCTCAGGTCTTGAGATTTGAAAATTAATAAAAATCTCATTGACTTTATCAGCAGCTTCTTCCAAACAAGAGAACTGGTCAAGAACTGAGTCTAATGCAGTGTATCTTGAAGATTTCGTACTCCTTATTTCATTTACCACGCTCCATCATTCCTTCGAACTGTTTTTTACACTTGATGCCCATTTCCGGTTTAAAATTTTCACATAGCATAGTACACCTAACCTACTGCAAAACTTCGCGTCTGCCGGATCAGATCATTTGCTTTTCAGAAATATAGAGGATAACACAATCCTATGTATTTCCAGTGGTAAAATTGTGACATTTAAGGTGTTGACTCTATTTTTTCGAATTTTTGCTCATAAAAGTTACACAAATTGGTATTTTGTTGAACTGGTTATTATAGAAATCATCTACAGATCATGCTCTTTCAAATGAGTTATCATTCAGTGACAGAGGATGAAGTAAAGTGTACAAACAGACACTTTTCGTTAAAGTATATCAACAATTTTCCTGAAATTTCTATGTTAAAATTTGCAGTTACATCAACGAAAAATCGTTCGCTGATTGCTTCGAGAAGTATACACAGCATGTACACAAAAACGGCCACGGACTCATTCTGTTGACAGATATGGTCAAATTTATTTTGAAAGGTAACGTGGATGAGCATTACTGAATTTATTAGAAGGCGCAATTCACTACAGGAAAAGCTGCTAAATTATCACGGTTTTACGTTTTACGGTGGAATCTCAATTTTTGTTCCTTTACAAGCTCGTTTCCTCTTATAATCCTCTAAATGGGGCCAATTATTTGAAATGATCAATAACATTTTTGTTCCCATTTTAAGAATTGTACATTTTGGATGATGTTGTTTGAATGCAAGACAGTGCGCCATCACTCTACAGTCAGAGTTCTTTGAATAAGAAATTAAGCAACCGTACTTGGATTGTTAAAATGGGCGAGTAAAGTGGAGTGACATCGAGGTTGCAAGGCATCATTCCTTGCGATTTTTTTAGGTATTCTTACCAATGTCATCTTATGGCTATTCTTAAGCGTTGTGTCCGGTAAATATTGGTCATCTATTCCCACCACAGAATTAGGTTGTTTAATCGTATCACTTTGCTAGAAGTGCAAACTGATTCAAACAGATGGCACATGCAGGAACTTAATAAGTGGGCAAAAAGAAATTTTTAATACCTTGCAGAGATAGGAAAAATAGTCGTGCGTCGCTTGCGGATTGCTTTGAATTCCTTCAAAATGCTCCGATCGCCACGGTTCTTTCAGATTCGAAGAATTCAGATCATTGCGTCAAAGTTTTCTCGATAATGTTGGCCCTCCGATCATTTTTAAAAAAGTTAGCAGGCGCATGAAAAAACGTTCACAAACTTCTCTGTAGAATTTGACATCGACTGTGTCTCTTTGCTGTGTGATTCGATTGATAACAGTCACTGAAACTTCGCACAATTTGGCGTGTTTAATGTTGAACTGGCTGCTCATTGTTCGATTGCTATGGTATTATGTCAGCAGATCGTGCCATTTCATTTACGTTACATGTTCCAATGTTTCCTTTCTAGTCAAACAGAAGAAGAGACGACCTGTCTAATTCTGTGATTCCCACTGTCAAGTCCCGCCAATTTCTGTATACATGCTATTCAATGCATTCACTCGTGTTTCTTTAGTATGACGTTTGGCCTCGTCAAATCTGCCAAACAGGAGGCCTCCATTTTTTCGATTCCCCGATGCTTCGAACTTTCTGTAGCAGTCATCTCTTGACAATGTTCTTATTTGCTGGGACTATAGTCTGACTAGTCTACAAGATAGTCTACGATTAAAGTGCCTATCATAGTCATGAAGATCGCATGTTGCAGATTTCTATGATCGAGGGCAGCGAATTCAGACAAATTCATTGTTGCTTTTAGAAACACCGATGCTCTTCAGTTAAGACTCTTCAGACTAAAAAACTTAACATCACATTTCTTTGGTATCATAATGATTATTACAATGATTCGTAAAATATAGATGCTATATTAGCATAAAATCGAAATGAAAATCTTTGACGGTAGAATCTCCTGCACAGTTTTCCCATAGTTTGTTTCACCATGCTTTGCACCACTTTTCGACCAATCCCAGCTCCGCATTATCCACTGGTCTTCAGCAAGATTAACTAGTCATGTCTTGACAAGTGGTTGCTGATCAAATCGAAGGATTGCAATCATGGTCACTTGTCAAAATCAACTTGTCATAAATCACTGGTCACTTGTTACTGATCATAAACCGAAGAATTGCCCTTGGTCATGAAAGTCCTGCTCGTTGATACAGGAGAGCAAAATTGCAGCTACACACAACAGAACAAAGAGCCAGAATTAGCACACTATTCCGTTGAAGGACACTGCGGAAATCCAAGTAGTTGCGCGAATTGGTCTGGATTGTTGAACCAGTGAACAAAATTCAGAATTGTACATCCACCACAAAAAATCCGAAATATCTCAAAATCCAGTTAGAAATCTGGGAAAAGGCAGGCAGATTAAAGCAGATAACTCAATAAGGAACACGCCGATATTAATTTTGTGGTTGATAGACTCCTTCTAAGACCGGGAAACAACATATATCATTTCCAAAGGAGCAAGAGACAACTGCGACCATCCAGTTCAACGTAGTCGGCACTACACTCATATGCAAAATTATTTTAACATTGAATAACCTCTTTGGGACACATTTTGTCAGTGATGTCTTCAAATGTCCTACAAGTCCCATTGCACATGCTATACACCAGTTCAACTGTGACCGAACGGGTGTTAAGCGGCTTGTGTAATCAAACGCGGCCGGTCGGGGCTGGGAGAACGGCCGGCGTCTCTTCAAACGACTGGTTGTCATGCCATACTTGGTAAACTTATGCCGTTAGATATCATGAAGCACATACCGTAAGATACCATTTAGCACACACGGGCTGTTCGGAAAGTTCCTGGACTAATGTCGTAAATCCATACGTACAAATCCACATGTAGCTCATTAAATAATATAACCAATATATTCCGATAAAAGAAAAGCATATTGCAAAGTACATAGAAAATATTTTTATTCCCAAATCTATGAACAAAGCGCAATCATCGCCTCGTGTATGAAGAGCATTAATTGGTGGCAAATACTACTTGCCTGCATTCAGAATAACCCAATTGCAATGCAATTATTCGATCTTTTACAAAATGCTTCGTACAATGGAAAATACTGAGCTTAATGCGCGCGATACGCATAACGACTTATTTACCAAATTGATGAGCTGTTTTCGCCTAATTTGTAATTTAGACATGTAAGGATGATAAATGTGCATTTTTAAAGTCAATCTATATAAGTAATTTATAGCAGATAATCTAGATAAGAGAATAAGATGAAATACTGTATAGTTGCGCACTGAGTGTTGATGTTGCGAAATGTTTAGTCTCCGAAAGTGTATCATTAAACTTGATTTTAAATGATTCACTGAACTGACGTCTATTTACTCACTTGTGAGGGAATTCTAAGCGAAGTAAATTGATAATTCTCTATACCGTAATTTGAATTCAGGTATTTTGAGTTTACATGGTTTTTGAGCATGAGAATGCTAAGAAGAATCAATGGAGTAACTGTAAAGGACACAGTGAGAAGCGAAGTGATAAAAAGAGCTCAGAGTGACTCCTATTGTGGAAAGAGTGATAGAGATGCGAATGAGATGGTACAGACACGTCCAGCGGATGGAGAAGACCGACAAAGTGAGGGCGAGCAAGGAACAAGTGGTGCAGGGAAAAAGACAAAGGGGGTGACCGAGGAAGCAATGTATTGACTGCAAACAGAAGGACGCTCTAGACAGGAGCTTCTGGCGCGCAAGGATTCGACCCGCCGACACCACCTAGTGGGAATAATCAGGCGCAGACGAAGATGGTTTTTGAATGATTACATATCGCATGCAGTTGACCTATGTCTCAGCCTCACTGCGAGCATTTCCAAGCGTTTCCGAGCAAAGCGTTTTGCAGCAAATATAAAGTCATCATTGCGGCAGTTGCAGACTGCCACACTGCGAGCAAAGCAAACCAGAGCGATTGATAGCTTGCGGACATACGTTTGCTCGGGACACTCGTGTTTGCTTTGCTTTCAGTGTGGCTAAGGCTTTAGTAAGCAGTGCTCCACGATCCAGTGTCAAATATTCAAGTAATCCATGTGGTTTCATTGAACAGAGCTGGGCATCGCGGACTCCGGAAATTCAATCGCGATCACGAAATGAATTTTGACCTTTTAGTCCGCTATTCCACGATTGCGATTGAAAATTTCAGAGATCTTTTGAGATGATTTAGTCCGCATCTTTTATAAGTTTAAAAACTTATCTCTAGCTTTTCTTCAATTACCTACTGAAATAATCTTCTAGTTCTCTGATACTCCTTCAAATATCATTAAAAAATAAATGGTACAGTAATTAGGCTGTTATTACTAGTGGCCTAGAAATTTAAATAAAATGTTTGTTTTAGTGTTTGATCGTTTCTTAATAATCGCTGTCAATTCAAATTCGATCATCTGATGAAACTGTTTGCATTCCTTATTTGCAAGAACTGAACTGGGGTAAGTTTCTGCGCAATAAATTTCATTTGTGAGGAATACGCTGTGCAAAATATCTTTTTTTGACAGAAGCGCGAACAGCAGTAGATGTCGTTGTCTTGTCTGACCTTCCTTAAGTGTACATTGCGTTGATGGGCCCATCTACCGAGAACAGTTCCGGGCTGTACACACGGATGCGGGGATCCACCGCCGTACACCCCTCTGCCGAGATCTGCTGCTGCATAGGGCCTGTTTAGCCCGAGAGAGGACATCCTCAGAGCCAAGAGAGCCAGACTCAGTGCTTCAAACCTTTTGCAAACTTTGGACATTATCACATATATGCATATTGCTTGCTGCGATAGGTCGCGTCATGATCGCTGACTTGATGATCTGAATTCTTATAATCTAACTGCACGCTACAATATCGTCTTCACTGCAGAATTTCTCCGTTTTCATGGGTGGATGCGCATCTTGCTGTGTTTGTCTTCTGGTTCCATTGCTCATTCTCCTTGCAATCGCAAATTTCGGTCTCAGTATTGCTGAAATCGTAATTGGTGCACAAAATCTCAACAACTGTCCGATCGAGAGACTGATTCCAATCTACTTGGTGGTAGCCGGCGTCATCGGTCTTTTCGTTTCACTTTCTCAAGGTCATCAAGCAATAGAAACCCGTGATCAACAATCAAATGGACGTCAGGATGAGGAAAAATGCAATGCTTTCAAATGCGTCACTGGTTTGATCACTTTCTTTTCCTTTATTTGGTTTATTGTCGGCAATATCTATGTTTTCAGGAATTACCCATACTTCCACAGGCAGTTGAATGAAACAGTCACTGATCCTCTTTACTGTGCACCATTGGTCATGGACTTTGCTTATTATTCAATCGTAGCTCATTACATCACATTTGCTGTCATGATTGTGCTCCTTTGTTTAACAATGTGCTGTGCTATTGGAGCTGCCTATTCACGACAATATGCATAGGGTGATCTCAACGAAAAGTTTTGTTATAAATTAGTAATTTGCTTTTATTATGTTCAGGCATCGAACTCATAGAAAAGGATTGTTTCAGTGTATCACTTTGCTAGAAGTACAAACTGATTCAAAACGATTTTTAATAACTTACAGAGATAAGAAAAATAGTCGTGCGTCGATTGCGGATTGCGGTGAATTCCTTCAAAATGCCCCGATCGCCTTACATGCACGAACATAGTGTCAAATGTTCCAATGTTTCCTTTCTAGTCAAACAGAAGAAGAGGCGACCGCTTAAATTATGTGATTGGAATATGTGACGTTAATCAAATGGCACAATCTGCTGATATAGTACCATAGCAATCGAACAATGAGCAGCCAGTTCAACATGAAACACGCCAAATTGTGCAAAGTTTCAGTGACTGTTATCAGCCGGATCACACAGCAAAGAGACACAGACGATGTCAAATTCTGCAGAGAACTTTGTGAATTTTTTTTCGTGCACTAGCTAACTTTTGCGCAATGATCTGAATTCTTCGAATCTGAAGGAGTCGTGGCGATCGGAGTATTTTGAAGGAATTCAGAGCAACCCGCAAGCGACGCACGACTATTTTTCCTATCTCTGCAAGGTATTAAAAATTTCTTTTTGCCCACTTATTAAGTTCCTGCATGTGCCATCTGTTTGAATCAGTTTGCACTTCTAGCAAAGTGATACGATTAAACAATCTAATTCTGTGGGTGCAATGCTTCCTTTCTACTGAACCAGATGAAGAACTTCCTGTCTAATTCTGTGATCGAACTGCAAACAAACATTCAGACGTTAGTTCAATCTGATTTATTTCGTGAAGATAGTCTCTGTCCCTTGATTGTCTGTTTCAAGATATTAGTAGCGTGTGGAGAGCCGGTCGATTATTCGCACAATTCCCTATTATAATTTTTTGTCAATTTGGATACCAGTGAGTTCCCTGTTGTCTACTATATAATTTCTCTGTACACATGTTCTCTGTGTTTATGTTCCTTTTAAACAAGTTTTCCATTTAAGTGCAGTCAAATTATAAGGTAAAGGCAATATGCTAAAATGAAAATGATGATTCCAGTAATTAAATCAAAATAAAATTCGATCATCCATGAATTCTATTATGTCAATTAACTAGGCACAAAGTAATGTAACTCTACAGATGTAAAGTCCTATTCGTAGTCTCGCAAGGCAATAGGAAAGGGACTAGTGCAACTGCAAGTACATGCGATATACAGTAGTAAGGACTTAACTTAATTGGAATCCCTTATACGAATTATGAAAAATTGCTCACTTAAACGTTCCTCGATTGCGAATTCTACCGCTATACTACAACGTGTGTGGAATACTTTATCAATTTGTTCAACTTTGTTCTAACGGTGACGGTCGATTGGTCATCTGAAAATTGACACCAGACTTGTCATTTGCCGACTGAAGCTTCCTGCTGTGATAGAGTAAGAAGATTAAGATGAAGATAAAGTTATGAAATCCTGACAAGGACGCATGGTTCGTGTTATTGACCGGCTCTCCACGTAAATTTATCAATGGAAAGATTGTCGAGAGGACTAAAAAACAATTTACAAAATTCTTGATGGTAATTGAACAGAAAGTTTTAAAGAAAAAAATTAAATTTCTATGAATTATCAAGTAACAATTATTATCAATAATTATAGGTGGTTAGAATTTTTGATGCTGATCATCCGTTTCCTCCAGGCACGCATCATTTCTGATTCATTTTCTTGTTCATTTTGCTTTCCGATATCTCATCACTATTTCAGACTGTGAAATTCAATTTCATTTGTACATATTTTATCATCGATTCCATCATCACCTTGTGACGGCATCCTGTTTTGGAAATAAAACGTTTTGAATTTTGAATTTTATATGAATATTCTTGCAATAAAGTTATGTTTATTTAAACGTTTGCTTTTTACACCAACGTGGATGAATTCCTTGAATTAGCGGCAAGTTAAGTATACGATAGCGACAGTTAAGCCTAAATTCTATTCCGTTTCTTAAATTTCATTAACATGAATCATTTATTCTCATGGAGAACGCCTTCTAATCCGCTGGTACATGTTGAAGACACATCCTCAAGTTCACAAGTCCCTGTCATCGTGTCGTTTGTTTGTTCCTTTTTGCTTAGAGTTGTCTTTGATGCTCGGTTGTTTTCGATGTCTGTGCTTTAAGTGTTTTGTGATATCTTTGGTCTGTTGTCAGTACGCTTGAGTTTGATATCTTGTTTCCGTCGTCGGTTACGTTATAGCGCTGCATATCTTCATCTATCTATGTACAGTGTAATGTAAAGCTATCTTCATTTGAATCAGGGATGCGGAGTCCTATCATTTTGATAGGACTCCGACTCTGACTCCGGGTGGCAAGCATATAGCCTAGTTTTTTGAAAAAACTGGTAACCTACAGCATAGTTCATTATAGGCTTACCTGAACTTATGTTTAGTGATCATTGCTGCATCAATTATCAATCATTTTCTATGAAAGTTGTCAAATGTCGCTTTAAGCTGGATCCATGCGACTCGGCTCCTCCCATCTTGCTGATGTGTGCTTCACACGGTTTTTCTCCAGTCTCTACTAGGCAGGAAAATCCCCATCCTTCTTCAAAAATATGAGTACACTTTCGATTTCAATATGCGCTTTGGAGGAGCCATCGCACACGATTAACGTGAGGGTAAGAGGTAATGTTCTGAAACCAACTAGTATATTTCATTTTTGTCTCTGATGTGACCTTTGGTGCGTAGGTGTGATCGAGGCTAGGAAGGTTTTGTATTTCTCTACTAAATCACCGAGTGAAAAGACAATCCTTTTTCACTATCACCGGTAATTCCCTCAACTATTACAAGCTTTACATGTAATGCTGTCTCTGTACTTTTGTTTGACGGAGAATGTTGACAGTGACGCACGAGAATAGATAATTTATCTGTAATATATGTCGGGTCTAGTTATAGGCCGGAGTCCTATCATTTGATAGGACTCCGACTCCGCACCCCTGATTTGAATTGCTATGATCTGTGACTTTGGGTTGTGACTTTTAAATCTTTCTTCTTACGTTCTAACACTGCTACAATTTGAAATACTGCCATAAGATGTTCCTATTTGTTAAAGCCATAAACCATTTGGTAAGTTTTGTGTAAAGATTGTATATACTCTTATATATTCTGATTTTAGAAACCATCTTCAAACGTGACAGTGTGATTAAATAAATGAAAATAAAAGACGCGTTTTCAAAGGCTTTACAATCAGGGATTTTAAAACTTGCATTCGAATCATTAGTGCCTAACTATGCAGGCACACATGGGACGAAACCGTATGCCGCTATCATTCATTTCAACTCAGGAAACACGAAAATATGCCGTGCATGCCTCCTCAGTTAAACGCAATTGTAAAAATTAAACTTTACAGTAAGCATTAAACATTAGAGACCTTTAGTTACTCGAAAAAGTTTCATTAACTGCCCGATCGCAATCGCGGAGATACAGTAAGAAATAGTCCTCCATGATCTCAGAAGGTCAAATTTTCAATCGCGGACCTATGATGTTTTGATCTCTTGCCCAGCTCTGGCATTGAAATGCAATAATTCGCTGCATCTCCTAGAAGCCATTTCACGTAGCGAAATGTACAACAAGTTTTATTGTCTTACGATGGATAGACTATGGAATACACGATTCTTACAAAACTCATACAGACCAGAATATAGGATTCTGGAAATTTTATTTGAGACAAAGTAGTTTTTGAAGCAAGATGTATAAAATAACAATTGTAACATTTGAGGTACATGAGCCATTCAAGATTGTTGCTAATTCTTAGGATTCCACGATCAACAGAATTTCTTTTCATTAGGTGAATTCCGTCATTGTGCATGTATATTTTGATCGATAGAGCAGAACGTCCTGCTCAGCGGTTTGGATTTGAATGATAGAACGATTTTCATAAACCTTTTGTGCACATTTTTCCGAGAAACAGCTTCCAACATTCATGACACACAACATATATATTGGTGCTCTTAAATTGTGCTGCATTTACTTCATTTTACAATGTTGTGATTCTTGATTGACTAGAAATTTTATTCCGCAAGAATGTCGATCGGTGAAGTTGCAATTAAATTAGCCGATGGATGTAGTGAGTATGCGGCAGGAAGGCAGACCGGCCGGTCTTCCAAAATTTGTGACCGATGTTGAAGTCCTAGCTCCCCTTGTATTTCATTTTCGGAAAATGTTATCTTGATGAGATTTTCAGAATTTAAAATGAAATCCAGGATTTAAATGTGAATCTCAGTTTTACTCGGTTTTATTTTCCGAGCGTTCAAAATGTCATCAGAGCGCTTCGTCATCACTTTTTCTGCAAGACATCTTTCCATTTTACATTTTGCGTGTTTGCATCAAATATCGCTGCCCCAATTTTCCCACTTTCTTGAGTAGCAAATAATTCATAATAAGAACAAGGTACTTCAGCTATAATTATATTTCTTTAAATGAGCGTCATAAAATCCTTCGGAGGAAGACGTTAGAAGTGAAATGTTGAATTTAAAGCAGGGATGCTGAGTCCTATCATTTTGATAGGACTCCGACTCCGGGGGTTGATCGAACTCCGACTCCGGGCGGCAAGTATATGAAGCCTAGTTTTTTGAAAAAGTAACTGGTAGCCTACATCATGGATCATTATAAGCTTACCTGACGATCAATGCTGTATCATTTGTCAATCATTTTCTATGAAAGTTGATCAAATGTCGCTTTAAGCTGGATGCATGCGACTCAGCTCCTCCCATCTTGTTGATGTGTGCTTCACACGGTTTTTCTCCAGTCTCTACCAGGCAGGAAAATCCCCATCCTTCTCCAAAAATATGAGTATACATTCGATTTTAAGATGCGCTTTGGAGGAGCCATCACACACGATTAACTTGAGGGCAAGAGGTAATGTTCTCAAACAAACTAGTATTTCATTTTTGTCTTTGATGTGACCTTTGGCGCGTAGGTGTGATCGATGCTAGGAAGGCTTGTCTTCTCTACTAAGTCACCGAGTGAAAAGACAATCCTTTTTTCACTATCACGGTTCATTCCCTCAACTATTACAAGCTTTGCATGCACTGCTGTCTCTGTACTTTTGTTTGACGGAGAAAGTTGACATCAAGACAGTGACAGCTATGCACGAGGATAAATAATTTTCTTTGTATTATATTTCGGGTCTAGTCATAGGCCGGAGTCCGGAGTCCTGTCATTTGATAGGACTCTGACTCCAGCAAAAAATGATAGGACTCCGGGACTCCGACTGCACATCCCTGGTTTAAAGGTACTTCGACCTCTCACATCCACCTCTTCATAGATATCTGACGACCACACAGCTTTTATCTTTCAACCTTGGCCTTCCTGTCGACTCTCTTCATATTGAGGAGAAGTGGTCTCTGATCTTGAAGATCGGTACCCGCATTTGAATTGCGGATATTGCAGTGATTGATCATAAATATCCGATGTAGTGAGCAAATCAGTCATCGATCGGACACTCAGACCTCCGTGTACAGTATATTGTTGCAGCTCCACTTGCCTTGCAGGAAGCTAAGATATGGTTTGATTTCTGATAAGAAAATGAAACGATTGCTTCTTTTTCCGACCGGAAACTAAAACCTAAGGAAAAGGTATCTCATGACACCGGTTCCGTGTCGGCCACCGACGCTGTTGAATATGGCCGTCCGATAAGCTGGCAAAAACATTGTGAGGAGCATGGTTTCCTCATATTCGTATGCAGAGATCAAGAGAACTTGAATAACACTTTTTCACTTGTTCTCCACAATGCACTGTTATGCAAAGTGGTCCGTATTGAAGGTACGAAAGGGTCCCTATCCATAAGTGTGGACAGTCACAATATAGGGACCATGTTGTCCGTATTTAGCAAGGGTCCGTATTATTATGGGGTCAATGAAGGTCCAACGGGGTCCATATAGTGACTTACAGGATAAAATTATATAAAGATTTATGGTCCGGTTAAATGGTCCTGCTATTTTCTGCTTGCCTTCAGATGCCTGCACGCACCGTACTAACCTCATTCTTCACTTTCCACCACTTTACCGAGAGGACAATTTGTCTTGCAGTTCATCCATTTGTCAATTTATGTAAAATACTTTGCAGAATATTTGCAAATAACATTATCAATGAAAATAATAGCTTTTTATTTTTTCTATTCTTAGGATCATTTAATAATTATGTATACTATCCATAGTAAAATGAGCCTTACATAACTTCGTCTGTCATTTCAATTTCCAAAGGAAGTAGGGTAAACTCGGCAATTATGAACACTCGGCTAACATGGACGAAGTTAACTTCAATCATGTATCATGAAGGAACTACTGATAGCTATGGATTGTCTCTTACTCTGTGATCTGAAGCTGAACTTGTTATTTGACATGACGTCATTGAAAACTTTTGAATCTTCGTTTTGTGATTCAAAATACCATGGATATGTGAACGATCGATGTTCTATTGAATTCATCAATAAGAAATCGGAGAAAAAAGCTTAATTTGGCGTCGAGATTTGAAAGCAAAGGTGAGTAGATTTCTAGTTGAACTTTATATCAAAATGTAGCTTTAGTCATCAGGTTTTTCACTGCTTGCTTGTAATTGCTGTTGCCATCACAGTTTTTTTAGTAATATCGACAGTTTTATTACAAGTAATATGAACACTTGATAAGGGTGATATGGACAGATTACTCGTTGAATATGAGCACAGGGTCAGTGTAATATGAACAATAGCCAAAACTTCAATTTTTTAGAGCTCCAATTGTAATAGACTGTACAAGTGCTTCTATTCATGTAATGGTGCCACAATATCAGTAAGAGTCTACGTTAATCATGCCAAGAAATCCACCAACCTAACCTACATGCACTTCACCTACACTTCCTACATGTAGTGTGGCCGGAGGCTCTACTCAAATTTACAAGTTTGATTTTTAGAATGAAGATTTCAGTTTGTGTGGCCGGGGGCTCTGCTCAAATTTACAATTTTGATTTTTAGAATGAAGATTTCAGTTTGTGTGGCCGGAGGCTCTGCTCAAATTTACAATTTTGATTTTTAGAATGAAGATTTCAGTTTATGTGGCCGGAGGCTCTGCTCAAATTTACAATTTTGATTTTTAGAATGAAGATTTCAGTTTATGTGGCCGGAGGCTCTGCTCAAATTTACAATTTTGATTTTTAGAATGAAGATTTCAGTTTATGTGGCCGGAGGCTCTGCTCAAATTTACAATTTTGATTTTTAGAATGAAGATTTCAGTTTATGTGGCCGGAGGCTCTGCTCAAATTTACAATTTTGATTTTTAGAATGAAGATTTCAGTTTATGTGGCCGGAGGCTCTGCTCAAATTTACAATTTTGATTTTTAGAATGAAGATTTCAGTTTATGTGGCCGGAGGCTCTGCTCAAATTTACAATTTTGATTTTTAGAATGAAGATTTCAGTTTATGTGGCCGGAGGCTCTGCTCAAATTTACAATTTTGATTTTTAGAATGAAGATTTCAGTTTATGTGGCCGGAGGCTCTGCTCAAATTTACAATTTTGATTTTTAGAATGAAGATTTCAGTTTATGTGGCCGGAGGCTCTGCTCAAATTTACAATTTTGATTTTTAGAATGAAGATTTCAGTTTATGTGGCCGGAGGCTCTGCTCAAATTTACAATTTTGATTTTTAGAATGAAGATTTCAGTTTATGTGGCCGGATGCTCTGCTCAAATTTACAATTTTGATTTTTAGAATGAAGATTTCAGTTTATGTGGCCGGAGGCTCCGCTCAAATTTACAATTTTGATTTTTAGAATGAAGATTTCAGTTTATGTGGCCGGAGGCTCTGCTCAAATTTACAATTTTGATTTTTAGAATGAAGATTTCAGTTTGTGGCCGGAGGCTCTGCTCAAATTTACAATTTTGATTTTTAGAATGAGGATTTCAGTTTATGTGGCCGGAAGCTCTACTCAAATTTACAATTTTGATTTTCAGAATGAAGATTTCAGTTTATGTGGCCGGAGGCTCTGCTCAAATTTACAATTTTGATTTTTAGAATGAAGATTTCAGTTTCTATGGCCGGAGGCTCTGCTCAAATTTACAATTTTGATTTTTAGAATGAGGATTTCAGTTTATGTGGCCGGAAGCTCTACTCAAATTTACAAGTTTGATTTTTAGAATGAAGATTTCAGTTTGTGTGGCCGGAGGCTCTGCTCAAATTTATAATTTTGATTTTTAGAATGGCAGAGACACTGAACTTACTGTCAGGGTACCGGAGAACTTGAGTCGTGCTAGGGCTCTAGGTATGGAGGAATCTAGAATAAAATCTTTCTTCCACCGAGTGGATTCCCTTCTGACTTCAAATAATGTCAAGGATTTTCCGAGAAGAATGTTCAATGTGGATGAGACGGGATTGCAGGTTGTTCCGCAGGGAGGGAAGGTGCTAGCTAAAAAGGGCAGTAAATCAGTCCAGGCATTGACTACCTTCGAACGAGGCTCCAATACTACCATCGTAGTCTGTTGTAATGCCAAAGGAGTTTTTGTCCTTCCAATGATCATATTCAAAGGCGTTCGCAAACCTAATTTGGAGACAATCGGCCAGTTACCAGAAGGATCTATCGTTGAGATGTCGAAGTCTGGATGGATTGATAGGGACCTTTTCATGAAATGGTTCGAACATTTTACTAGCTTTGTTTCCACTCTTAGAAACAGCAAGAAGGATACCATAGTTTTATTCATGGATGGCCACAGGAGCCACGAAACACCAGCACTGTTTCACTTAGCCTCTGCTCATAACATTGAGCTGGTAGCATTGCCTTCACATACCTCGCATATCATCCAGCCCCTTGATGTCGGAGTTTTTGGTCCCTTCAAGAAGTGTTAGCGGCAGAGTTGTCGAAAGAAGATGACCTCGAGTCCTGGTTCCACCATTGGAAAGAGCGAGTTTGGGAGACTGTTCACCGAGGCTTATAAGGCAGGGTGTACGGCGGAAAACGCTGTTGCTGGCTTCAGGAAGGCAGGACTGCATCCATTAAATATTGAAGCAATTCCAACTCAAGCTTTCGAGATAGCGAAATCATTGTTGAACGAGGACGATAAGGAGGAGGCAAACCACTCTTTCGCAGGAGCTCTTCAGGAAGATTCTCCTCTGCAGGGAAATCTTGTGCAGTTCGATGCAAATTACACTTTCAGTCAAGATCTTTCAGATGCTGGTGCCGGTATGTCCACAATTGAAATTTCTCCCTATCCAGTCGCTCCCTACATAGATGAAGGCATCCAAGACGATAAAGTTATTTTTGAAAATGAAACATCATACAGATGCATAGGGGCTTCCACGTCTCATTCTCACAGTGACAATACATCATTTAGCGATTTGTTGCCAGCCTGTAACTCGAATAGAAAAGCAGCTCTTGTGGCATTCCAAAGAATGACAACACCAAGAGTAGGTAACCCCACAGGCTTAGGAGCAAATGCAAAATCGAAGGTAGCGAAAAATGTTAGTCGTACATCCTGTGAGAAATCCCAGTGGCAATGTCACCAGTGCTCAGTGACATACGAAGACAGCGTGACTCAAGAATGGCTGCAATGCATGGAATGTCAAGCATGGGCACACGAAACATGTGGGAAGTGTACGATCGGCGTGTTCTTCTGTCATTCCTGTGTGAGAAACGTGGTTTCTCTATTGAATAAATGACTTCTGAACAGTTTTCTGTGTTTCCTCTGTGAGGAATACTATTTCCCTATCAAGCGAATGACCTGTGAAAAGTTTTTCTACGTTTTCTATGTAAGATTATTCTGAAAGAATCAAAATTACATTTTCCAATATGGCTCATTTTTTCTTTGACATTGTACAGCCAATACACAGGGTTCTATAGTATATGCATACAAAGTCAAAATACCGGCACTTGATTTTTCGGAGGGCAAGAATGTCAAGATGGTGATGGATTTAGGCTGGATTGTACATGATCCTGATCAGAGAAGAATATCTATCTAGCTTGTCAAAGGCACTTATCAATCACTTATCAAGGCACTTATCAATCAAAATTGCTGTAATTCAGTAATTGGGCTTCGTTTATATTGTAATATGACAAAAATATGTTCCGTTCATAGTAACCTGATTTACTGTTCATATTACACTCATGAAATATATTCCGTCCATATTACCCTGATTAGTAGTTCATATTATACTTGTGTACTGTTCATAATAACCGAGTGTGATTTTATGGCGGAGATAGGAAGAAATAAAACTGTCCATAATTGCCGAGTCTACCCTATTTTGGCACCTGTAAAACATGTTCACAACACTAATTATAAGTTCATCGGACCCGTTTTTTCTTTTGTACCTCAAATACGTACCCATCCAAATTACAGACTATTTGTTACTTCGGACCTTTATTTGCGTTATTTAAATACGGACCTTATCCAGATTATATACAGAAGTGCCTCTTTCTAGCAATTTGTCTTTGCATTACTCTACATAATTAGTTATTTTCATGTCATATCTGGAGAAATCATTTACAAAGAATATGCGATTCAGAAAATGTGTCTGATAAATTTCGGACCCTTGTGATACGGACCATCTTGCCTAACATTGTGAGCAAAGTTGCATCTTATTTTTGGAGCGAGAGGAATTTCGAACATAGCAATGTGTTGACTTCCAACTTGACTACTTTTTTTCTTTATCAAGAATTGAAGAATCTATTAAAAACAGCTTCAAATTGTTGAAATGTGTCATATGTTTGCGTAGACTCGTAAATTAGTCATAAGCAGCAATTCGTAGGAGTTAATTCTGATCTCGGCTCACGCTGCTTACAATACTATAGTTTGTGATGCAATATTAGAACGTGACGGAACAAGCGATGGAGAGCAAAGTAAGGAAATAGAAACTCTAAGCATTCGTGTCTTGCACTGTAAGCGGCAGTGACTCAGTTATCTTGGCAACTCAATAAATTCAGTTTTTCTCTTAGGAACACGAGCACCTGCGATACGAAGAATTGCAAGTTGCACGATGTCTTGAGATAAAGTTCAATGTATATATAGTTGTATGCAACAACTGCGGTTGATATCATACTCCAAGCTCAGTGCTGCACCATTAGATTGGTTAAACTTATCAGTTATCGAAGAAGTTCAATTTGCAGCATTCGACAGACTGACTAGCCATTCCGGATTTGTGTGAATTCCTAGGATTCCCCGATCACAGCGATTTCTTCACATTCTACGAATTCCGTCATTGTGTGTGCATGTTTTGTTCGAAAGAACAAAACTGTCTGTTCAACTATTTGGATGATAGTAGGTAAGGATCTCCTCAAACTTTTTGCACATAATTCTTTCCGAGTCGATTGCGGTTTTTCGCTGCGAGTTTGATGAATATTTGCTTCTACCGTTTGACGCACGCACAATGTGAAGTTTGTTGCAGTTAACTGTTGTTAGCAGGCTGAAATAGGCCTGTTTCAGAAAGGAGTGAATGTAATCAACATTCTAGGAAAGTGTGAGGATTTTAAATCGAGCTATTAATCTATTTCAATAAAATGAACCATTAGACGCTATACTGTAGCAGAAAAACAACGTAAGCAACGTGTCTCCTAATAAGACTAATTTTCGCCCAGTGTCATTGACTTTTAATCCCCAGAGACCTGAGCTTTTTCACATCCTCTGAGACCCGAGGGGCTCCAGTGGACCCATTTTACGAATTCTTAGTTCAACTGCTTAGATCGATATTAAAACACAGAATTTTAATTGTCTTTCACGCTAAAATGACAGATTGTTACGCATTTCTGAAGCTTTGCATATTCGGTACTTCAAGCCAAATTTGTGCAAGCAACGTGAGCTACTAATTGGTATTCATCTACCGTGGTGAAGCCATCTCCTTTCTAGCATGCAGTTGTACTTCTCATTATTTTGTCATCACTCATTTGCTTTTTTTCTACCGGGCATTTTCTATAGAGATTATGAATTCGGCTAGATGCGCGCTTTCATTTATCTATAAATTGTCAAATGGACGTAAATGTTTCAAATACAGAATATCAAAACATTAGAAAGTTGTATATAAATATAATAATGATGCTTGCATGTAGCAGGTTGATATAACTAATCCTTTGAGTGTGTGTCAGCCTTTTCAGTAAACACATGCGAAAATACGGTGTTTTCGTTTTTAAATCAACGACATTTAGCACACCATCAATTGTACTAAGAGGCAGTTTGCGATGTTTGCCGTTACCATAAAACTCCAGATGGTTTGATTTTAATGAAATTGATTTATTCCATGCACCATAGGCCTTTCATTTGTCCATTGTTTGAAATTTATGACTGAGCCATAATTGCTGCATTTTGTATACCCTATAAACAGCTGTGGAGATCTCAAACTCATCAATCACTGCTGTGAAAACTTCGTCAACAGTATGCTTTTAGTGTTCAACTATGAATATAATGATAGCCTTCATTTTGAACATTGATTCCACAGTAATCCAGATTCACTGTAATGAACATGAATCAGTTGAAATGGTGAAATATAAAAATGTGGCTCAGGGGTCCTGTGTACCTACCTCAGGTCTCTGAGGGTTAAAGGCAAGTCATTGTCATAGTATATGCTTGCTAAGAGGGCTTCGCGACACTCAAAAGGTTAGTGGCATCGCTTAACTGCAAAGAATAACTTAAAATTAAGTTAAAATTAACTTAAAATTGAGTTATGCATTGAAAATGATCCAAGCATAAAGATTAAATATCTGTGGTGTTGTCAGCTCTTAGTCTAGAGAAGACAATAGATAGCTAGGACAGCGCTAGCCTGGACACTGACAGCGGGTCTTGTACAGAACTCCCTTATTTTTGTTTTTAGACAACTTCTTCTGTAAATATATTTCTGCAATACCCATCTCTGATGTAGAGCACAATGCAATAATGCAAAGAGTAGTCTCATCTAATTTCAGAACTAATATTCCAGTACATTAGAAGGCAGAAAGTATTCAGAATACATCGTGGCTGGGAGCATTTGTTTTCGTTGTAACGAAGGAGAATAATATTTATTATTACATAACGTAGATAGCAATAGTCGCTTTATGTAACAGCCATTCCGAAACTTGCCATTTAGTATTTTATTTGCACGACGCGACACAATTGATAAGTACAATGAAGCAATTCCAAATTATGCAGGTATGAGAATGCCACGATCATTGGCCATATGTCAACGTGGTTTTAAAATTGTAAACAAATAGCTAAGTTAGCATGACTGTCGTTTGCTCAATACCGACGCTGCCAGGGAACCTGGATAGAAGGGATCATCAAAAATCAATTGATTTCTCAAGAATTCTAATTTCAATCAATTGATAGCTGACGAATTACAATTTCAATTAATTGATTGGAAAGAACAATCAAACTGCAAGCAAATTTGTTAATCCCAGGTTCATAGCCGTGAGTAGCCCCTTTCTTTCTACATGTCTACGAGTACTTTATAGTATACGTATGTGTACACAGTGATGTCGTAACTCATGCTGTAGGTTCACTATAGGCCCTTTATCCGTTAAGCGTCCTATTCCTCACCTCCATAGGTCATTTCCTATTATGTACACGTGTTGTTTCCATGCCTTTGATCGGCGATGCATGCGAGAATGTAGTTAAATGTGGATTAAAGTCCTCAAAATGCTTGTGCTTGTCAATATTAGGAGGCTTGCCAAATCTGAATGTGTTCAGCTTCATAGACAGGGGTGCATTAACATGATAGGATATGACGTGAAGACATTACATACCAAAAATTATGGCTCTGGGCTTAATATTTTTAACTTAATAAGCGAAAGCATAGGAAACTTCAATTTTGTCAAAATCTGTAATCTGCGTCCCATTGCATTTATATGTTTTTTATAATTCTGTATGACAAGTGACAAGAAGAGGAACTAACTGTAACTCGGCAGACGTCCAGATTCGTAGTAGGCATAGGGTGTACATCATCCTGTGAAAGTCTCATTTACGGCCTCGTTCCCGCAGAAACTCGATCTGTCTGCCGGACTACTAGTATTCGTGATAAATTTCAATTATGTACATAGCGCAATATATAGAACAAATGTCATCAATTGGCTGTGTAGAGCTTCTACATGTAGGAGACTTTATGAAGCTTGCTAAAATCGCTGCTAAAATTTAATCTTCATGGCTTCACGAGGAATGGCGAAGAGTCATGGCGATAGCAGTTCTGTTTAATTGACATCCATATCAGTAGTTAGCCGGCGCTTGTCTGCAACATGTTCCTGTACGTGAGCTATATTTGTGTGCAATATTTGTGAGCTATATCTGGCTACAATTGGCAGTTGATCATCTTTACGTGGCTTAATTAAGTGAATATTCTACTGTACCATAGTCAAAGACGTGTAATTACATTGCAAGTCATGTGACTCTGTATGGGAAATGCATCATGGGAATCATGCAATTAATGGCACAAGTCTAAGGATAAATGTGCTGCTTTAACGGGTTTACGTATAAGACTAGTTCTATAAAAAAGACGCGATAAACCTGTTAATTTTTCTAATCGGTTAACTTGGCAAAACATCAATCTCTGACTGTGTCAGAATAATGAGATTCTATTATAATGTTGAATTATCAACGACTTTAAGTGATGTGAATAGTTGCAGAAGACATATTTTTTATAAGATATTTGGGTGATCCGTATTTTCAGATTTCCCTTTCACCATCATTTATCACTTTATCTTGAAATGAACTTCATCATTGTTTAATGTGCTTCATCAGAAATACACACCTATGCACTTCCATATTTTTTAATGATGCGGAAATGAGTGGGTTTGCTTAATAAGGAAGGAAATGTAAACGAACTTGGAGCGTTAATTTACAAGTGAATTGTCTACGGATTAACCAGACATTTCATTTTCCTGAATACAGTTCAGAAATAGATTTAAATCAAATTTTCTGTCCAATTTTTAAATGCGTTTGTTGGCAACCTCGGATATGTTGATTAGATGCTCGATGTCGGTAATGCATTCAGAAATACATTGACTCATTGTTTACGATTAGACAGAATAAAAATGTTCTACCACATGACACGCTCTCTATCACTGAAAATCTCAACTAAAACGCATCATGTCCAATGCACAATAGTGACAGCGACTCTGTTTGCATACTGGTATACTCGAATGACGGATGGAAATTACTCTTAGGCGCATTAACGCTCAAAGCAAGTGATTTTTAAGCTTCATGAGCTGATTGTGCCAGTTTTATGCACGTTTAGCTGTATATCCTCAGGGTGAGTTAAATTTGATATCTCTATCTTTGCAGAAGTATAAAGTGTTGTAGATCAGTTAAAATCGAACCCATTTTTCAATGTGATCTATCATTCTCAGCCTCCGAATATGGCCAACAACTTTGACGATATCTAACGATTTTGAATTTGAAATACGCAATGAGCTGCAACACTTAAGACAGTTGAATCGTGAATTTTTCATAAGATGGAGTTGTCTATGTCTACAAGATACTATAAGCCTCTCCCATAAGCCATCTTTTTTTTAATGTCTATCATTTTCTCTTGCAATTTTATTGCTTTCATTTCGTTAATCGTGTTGGCATGCCTGAGTACCATTAACTTCAAAATCAAAGCTTTCTAATAGCAACAAGGGAACTTATAACAGCCATAGAAATATATTTCAATTCAATGACTTCTCATTTTGTGTGGAAGTGAAAAGATATCTCTCCCATGTAAACTGCCGGGAGGAAAAATCGATTTTTCAGTCCCACGGGATGAGAAAGTTAACTTTTCCTCCTGCAACTAACTTTTCCAATGCAAAGTCCTATGAAGGACAAACCATAGAAGTCTATAAGCAAGTTATGATTAGCCAGAGACTACCAAGATATCGATGCAGTCCTTTGTTTGCTCATTGATAGATTTCGCGATGCAGCCATCAACTTCATAATGAACAATAGAAATCACAAAATGAAAAGCTACATTGTTACTGAGTAAGTAGGGTTGTCAGCCGATATTTCACCTGTCATTTTTCTATGAAAGTCGTTCATATATCTCCAAATCCAAATTAGACGGCCTTAATTGCATGATTAAGGCCGTCTAATTTGCTATGTAATATCATTCAGGTAGGAGCATTTCACCGTCCATCTTCGCATTCCCACTGAAAATGACATTGAAGTGATTCTTATTGTTCACAATTTGGACTCGTAGATATCTCAAGCTTTACATACTTCAATGTTCTGAGCTGCATGGGCTATGTAGAAGATTATCATAGATTTGAGTCTTTTGCAGATCAAAATCTTGCATTTTTGGCGCTACGCGCCGACCAAGCTGTCATTTGAAAGGTAATATATCTTCATTCTTTCAAGAAGAAATAAACGTTTACTTCCTTAACTATCTCTCCATCCCTCGCTGCGCTCGGGCTGCGGGAGGAAAAGTTGATATTTCTTGTCTCAAGAAAATAGATAAAAAGATTACATTCCATATAGCGTGGTCAATGTCTTCACTGATTTATTTCAATCAATTTTACAATGATGTCACCTATTAACATAAGAAGGCAATTCAAAACGTGGTACATTTTTGGGACTAGTGTATGCCCTGTGTAACTTGTCAATTGAGGTGTTGAATGTCCGTCATGGCAATTAGGGTGACTTTATTCATAAGATAATCAAGCACTTTAAAAGAAATTCAATACCTTGAAATTAATACAATGAGCTTCAACTGTATTAAGAATGTTATTTTACGAGCTCCTAAAAAGAACTCAGGATTCGCTGAACAATAGTCCGTCCATCCAGGGGTTGCTCACCTCTATCTCTGTGAAAACTGCAATTGGCAAGATGATATAGAGCCTCAATTCACTGAACAAGGGAAGCAGTTGAAGAAGTTGATCAACCCACATATCTGTCCTATCTCTCTAAAAACTTCAAAACCTAAGAGTTTTGAAAATATTATGAATTAGGAATCCATTTGTAAAATGTTTTTCTTTTTGTTGTAAACTTCAATATATTTCGATCAGCCCTTTGGTCATCGTCAGGAGGAAGGATTTTACTGTGAGACATAATTTAGAATTCATGAGGAAAAAGGAGAGAGAGAGAGATAAGAAAGATGATATCTCCGTACGAATGATGAAATCAAGGAGGTGAGTGGAAAGGAAGCAAATAGGCCTTTATTATCTCTCTTCCGTGTGTAGCCGCGTTAGATATCTAATCTTTATCATGGATATACATGACATATAACATGTCTTATGTAATAGTAGATATCTACCCTGTTAATCTGTATTCAAATGTTTGATCGTGATAACTTCATAAATAAAGTGTTATAGACACAAGAAGGACTTCTACACTGGTGAGCCCGAATTCGAAGACGCAAAAATGTCAAATGATGAAAACAATTTTGGTGAGCTTGCAACTGCAATACAAAACCTGGCAACGGCCTCTATAACTTCTCAAGCACAACACTCAGTTGGTATCAATGCGGTCTCTTTGAAATTACCAGAATTTTTGCCAACAGATCCAGAGTTATGGTTTACTCGAATTGAAGCCCAATTTGCCATCAGAAATATTTCTAGTGACGATACAAAATTCAATTATATAGTCGGAACATTGGATAACAATACAGCTGCAGAAGTCAAGCCATTGCTGGTAACACTTCCATTGGAAAACAAATACGTCACTATCAAAACGGCACTTATTTCGACATTCGGAAAAAGTCAATTCCAAAAGGACGCTGAATTGCTTTCAATTGCTGGTATTGGAGACATGAAGCCAACATCGTTACTGCGCAAACTTCAATCGTTGAACAATGATGTAGACGCATTATGCAGAGCTTTCTTCCTCCCACAGCTTCCTTCAGATGTCCGGATTGCCTTGGCTGCACAAAACATCAACGATATCGAGGAATTAGCGAAGGCTGCTGATCGAGTGATTGAAATGAAACAATTTTGTAAATCAAATTGTGAAGATATTGTGTCCCAAATTCAAAGAAGGTCGTCGAAAGTGCAAACACGAGAACCGAGATGCGGGAAGAGTAACCAAAGTGACAAACCAATCTGATACTTTCACTCCAAATTTGGAATCAAGGCATTCAAATATGAACAAAATTGCATTTTTGCAAATCTCCTGCCGAAGAATAATGTTACGGGAAACGCGCAAGCCGGTCGCTAATTCAATCAGCGACCGGCTATTCGAAAAGTACATTTTCTTTGTATGATCAATACATTATCTTGTATGATCAATATTCTTTTGAATTCTTGAAAATCAGAAGTTTCTTTCCTCGCTGATACTGGCGCAGACGTTTGCGTAATTCCTGCTGCTAGGACAAAAAAAATAGAACGTTCTTCAACTCAACCATTAATTGCTGCAAATGGTACGGTAATTCCTACTTGGGGTAAAAAACCTTACAGCCTATCTGAATTTTGCAGACAACATTCAAACAGGAGTTTTACGTAGCAAATGTCACACAGCCAATTCTTGGATAAAATTTCTTTATCCATAATAATTTGGCCATTGACTTACGAGGACGTCGCATTATTGACTTGAATGACTATTCTTCGTTCTCAACTACTTCCTCTTCGTGTCCAGAAATCATTGCTGGTCTTTCTCTGTTTTCTCAAAACAAATTCCAAAAGTTAATCCATGAATTTCCTGAAATACTAGTATTTTTGAACTTTTGATTCCACAATCATTAAACATGGCGTTGAACACGACATCATAACAAATTGTCGCCCTCTACATTTTCGTGCACGTCGTCTAGATGCTGAAAAGTTAGAGATTGCCAAGGAAGAATTTCTCAAGATGGAAAAAATGGGCATCATTCGCCGTTCAAATTCACCTTGGTCCTCACCTCTCCATGTTGTGCCAAAACATAGTGGTGGCTGGCGTCCCTGTGGTGATAACAGACGTCTGAATGAAGCAACGACCGATGATCGCTATCCTCTTCCCCATATACATGATTTCAATAACTCAATAGATGGAGCAAAAATATTTTCAAAAATCGATTTGATTTGTGGATATCACCAAATTCCAATGTCGAAGGCTGCAGTACCAAATACTGCAATTATAACACCCTTTGGACTGTGGGAGTTCATCAGGATGCCGTTTGGCCTCAAAAATTCTGCACAATAATTTCAAAGAGATTGATGGATGGAATCCTACGTAATATTTCATTTGCATTTGTATATCTTGATAATATTTTGGTTGCAAGTCCTTCAGAAACTGAACACTTGAAACATTTGAAAGAAATACCCTGTGGGAACGCATCTTGCTAATATCAACAGATTATCTGGCGAGGTAGCGATTTTGTGGATAATTTTTTTAAAGGTTCATTTTCGTGTAAAAACTATCTCCGAATGTGAAAATGGTCACAATTTATCCAAAAACATGTGTAAAATTAAAAAACGACAGGTGGCGAAAAAGTTGCTATAGATATTTGTTTACTAATGCGAGCTGATTTTTCGCCAACCGGCGAAATCGTGGATATTGTAGCAACTAATTAGTGGTAAGTAGTAATGTTCGTATATTACCTTCACATGAAAATATTTTGTATACTCAGTCTGATCTGATAAAAAGGGATCTTTTTTTAATTCACGAAGGCTCAAACTAAAGAAAGTATTTATCTTCCATAAATGTCGCAGTAAATACTATGATATTATTCAAATATTTGTCATTGTTGTAAATTATTGAATGTCAAGAGATGTTATGAAAATTGATATATGCGGATTCTCTATATTCTTACCATTATAGTCCGGGAGCCAGCGTGAAGTTGTGCAGGGAACGAGGTAGTACGCAAAACTTTCACATAGCATAGTACACCTCTAACCTACTGCAAAACTTCGCGTCTACCGGATCAGATCATTTGCTCTTAAGAAATAGAGAGGATAACAAAATCCTATGTATTTCCAATGGTAAAATTGTGATATAAGGTGTTGACTCCATTTTTTCGAATTTTTGCTCATAAAAGTTACACAAATTGGTATTTTGTTGAAATGGTTATTATAGAAATCATCTACAGATCATGATCTTTCAAATGAGTTATCATTCAGTGACAGAGGATGAGGTAAAGTGTACAAACAGACACTTTTCGTTGGTGTAACTGCAAATTTTAGCATCGAAATTTCAGGAAAATTGTTGATATACTTTAACGAAAAGTGTCTGTTTGTGCACTTTACTTCATCCTCTGTCACTGAATGATAACTCATTTGAAAGATCATGATCTGTAGATGATTTCTATAATAACCATTTCAACAAAATACCAATTTGTGTAACTTTTATGAGCAAAAATTCGAAAAAATGGAGTCAACACCTTAAATGTCACAATTTTACCATTGGAAATACATAGGATTTTGTTATCCTCTCTATTTCTGAAAAGCAAATTATTTGATCCGGCAGACGCGAAGTTTTGCAGTAGGTTAGAGGTGTACTATGCTATGTGAAAGTTTTGCGTACTACCTCGTTCCCTGCACAACTTCACGCTGGCTCCCGGACTATTATCAAAGAATGATAGTCTGCACTTATTTCTTAGATAGATTAGCCATATGTGGGGGTTAGTGAGGAGGTTAGGGAGAGAATAGAACCTCGGCTGTGGAGGCGGATTACTAAAGAAAATAAGAGAGAAAGTCAAAAGTACAAGGTGACATATAGAGCGCGAATTGTCGCCGGCGAACTTCGCCAGCGAATATCCCGCAAATATGACTGAACTTTAGCATGATATTCTGCAGCTGACATTCGCCAGTTTTTCGCAAGATTCGTTCCCACAGGGTATTTACGTTACTTTCAAATAATGGATTAATAGTGAATAAAGACAAATGTACTCTCGGAGTATCTGAATTAGAATATCTCGGTCATCATGTTACAAAGCAAGGTGTCACGCCATTGTCTGAGCGAATTGACTGTATTCAAAAGTATCCTACCCCAACTTCTCGTGCTCAATTGCAGCGGTTCCTTGGGATGATTAATTATTATCATCGTTTCATACCTCACATTTTAAATAAACTTGCACCATTGCACAAAGCGTCTAGTGGTCGAGGTTCTGATATACCCTGGTCAGACGAGTGCCAACAATCATCTGAAGAAGCCAAAAAAGCTTTAGCCACTGCTACTTTGCTATATCATCCCAGGCCCGATGCTCAGACAAGCATAACTGTGGATGCGTCATCTACAGCAATCGGTGCTCAACTCGAGCAAAAAGTCAATAAGAAATGGGTTCCAATTGCCTTCTACTCTAGAAAGCTAAGTCCAGCCGAAATGAAATACAGTGCGTTTGACCGGGAGCTTTTAGCTTCCTATGCAGCCGTAAAACATTATAGACATTTTGTTGAAGGTAGAAGCTTTACTTTGTTTACGGATCACAAGCCTTTGACGTATGCCTTCGCCAGTGAAACTGATCGTCTCCGAGGCAGACGAGACATTTAAGTTTCATCGCTGAATTCACAACAGATATCCAACATATAAAAGGAAAACAAAATGTTGTTGCCGATGCACATTCACGTATACACGCACTTCATTTACCCACGGTTGATTATCAACAGCTCACCATTGACCAAGCCAAATCCGAAGAAATTGATGCTTACAAGACATCCATAACCGGGATGAGAATAAAATCGGTACAGTTCCACGGGGTCAGTATTGTATGCGACACGTCAGCAGGTTATCCACGTCCACTACTTCCTAAAGAATGGACTCGCACAATTTTTGACACAATTCATAATCTCTCACATGCTGGAGTTAAACCAACACAGAAAGCAATTTCAGCTCGCTTTGTTTGGCATGGAATGAATAAGGATATTCGTCAGTGGTGCAAACAGTGTCATGAATGTCAAGTATCAAAAGTGCATCAACATGTTCAATCACCACTCAAAGAACGAACCACTCCGAATGGACGCTTCCTCAGTCTACATATCGATATTGTCGGACCCCTACCAAGTAGTGAAGGAATGCGACCTTTGTTGACCATTATCGACAGGTTTACTAGATGGCCAGAAGCAATTCCTATGGCTAATTCAACATCGGAAACATGTGTAAAAGCATCAATGCGACATTGGATAGCTCGCTTTTGGGTTCTTAATGATATTACGTCGGATCGTGGTCCTCAATTTGTTTCGGCATTGTGGAGAGAGATGAACAATCTACTTGGAATCTCTGCCAATCAAACAACCGCGTATCATCCTCAAGCCGACGGCATGATCGAAAGATTTCACAGACATTTGAAAGCTTCCATACGAGCACGTGCAGTGGGTCCAAACTGGATGGATGAACTCCCCTTTGTCCTTCTAGGGATTCGCTCAGCTTGGCGTGAGGACGCAGACTGCTCTCCATCTGAACTAGTATATGGAAGTACTCTAAATCTTCCCGGCCAGTTTCTGCCAAACAAAGATATTTCCTTTTTGCAGCCGTCTAGTGCTTTTCTTCAACAACTACAAGCATACTTGCAAAATGCCCTCCCAACACCCCCAAAATATCACGGCACACGCTATTCCAATGTTCCAAGTAATCTCGCATCTACTGGTTATGTTTATGTTAGAACAGACGGTCACCGTTCCTTTTTACAACCTCCAAACTCCGGACCTTATCGCATACTGCCTACACATGACAAGTATTTTGTTCTTGACGTAAATGGTCAAAACTCAAAAATTTCCATTGACAGATTGAAAACTGCATATGTTGTAAAATCGTCAGACATTACGAGTTGACTTATCTTTCAGCGTTCTCGTTCGCTCCCCTTACCTGACCGCTGGGAGGGGAGTACTGTAGCCGCGATAGATATCTAATCTTTATCATGGATATACATGACATACAACATGTCTTATGTAATAGTAGATATCTACCCTGTTAATCTATATTCATATGTTTGATCGTGATAACTTCATAAATAAAGTGTTATAGACACAAGATGGACTTCTACACGTGTTGTCAATAAAACCAACAAAAAGGAGCATTTTGAAAAAACGTGGATGATAAAATTATTCAATGAAGAGGATCGATATGAAGGTGTCAAGAAAATGCGTTTTATGGTTGGCCCATCAGGCGTGTTGTTTGAATTTTTGAATGCATCATCAACATCACCTCCACACTTGTTG
Source organism: Prostheceraeus crozeri (assembly GCA_907163375.1). Classification (NCBI taxonomy): domain Eukaryota; kingdom Metazoa; phylum Platyhelminthes; order Polycladida; family Euryleptidae; genus Prostheceraeus; species Prostheceraeus crozeri. The sequence goes on along the minus strand of CAJQUW010000546.1, from coordinate 121,375 downwards.
ATTATTTTAAGGCGGAAATCGGCCAAACCAACATTTCATAAGCACATCAAAAAGCTCAAAATCGTTATGCTAATAACATTAATTAGTTAAGTCCTGAATACGCAGTGTATGCCCAGCATAATAGATAGGAAAGAATATCTCACTTGAAAATCAGACTGAAAATGATTAAGTGACAGTTGAAATCACAAGTGGGTGGAGGGACCATGCTGACGAACGCTTGTAGTGCAAAACACAGCGTCTACGGCTGCCAGGAATTGTTGTGCTTAAATTTCTCAAGTCTGAGGGCATCTTTCCTGCAGAAACTCGTTCTGGCTGCCGGACTATAAATAGAAAATGCATTTATTATCTTCAAATTCTGTCTAGAATTGCCAGGCAGACGGTGGGACAAGGAAATGTTTCACATTAGATAATTATTAAAAAAATAAATAATTTTCTAATAGTAATTTTCTTAGATAGATTTTACTTAAGAAGCAGACAGCATTGAGTTTTACTTTCACTTTAGAACAAAAATGACTGAGACCGTACGCAGTTACGAGACGAACGGTCACTGCATTTTATCTTGTCAAGCTTGTATCACTGCATGCTTCTGTAAAGCATTCAACCGTAGAAACTGCCGAGCTAAAAATGTGGTCTTGAAGGGAGGTCAAAGCGACCGAATTGATTCATTTCTAAGATAATGCAAATGTTGCTAAATGAATAATTTTTTTATCAAAAGAGACGATTATCAAATAAAATGGCGCAGCTTCATTTTAGTTTGCTGAAATCATGCCACAGTTGATTGCAGAATTATACACCTTTAAGTCTATATGTACGTTCCAGACATTCGTGGCACTCGAGGACGTGGCTTCAGCTGCAGGCTGCTTGTAAGCATAAATTGCCTGCTTTTCTATTCAATAGAGAATGAATTGTGCTTTGATGCTCCTCGCCTTGCCAAGATTCCCTGGTTGCTGGAAGCGATAGCTATTTTCAAGGATTTTTCATATATGTAGCTTCATCCAACTATCACTCCAATCACTGAACTGTCAAATATACAGTACATGCCTTCAAAGATTTTCCTCGCCTTGCTGAAGCATTTCTATCCGAATGATTGCAAATAGCAATTAACAACAATGAAATTAAATAAACAATAGATCAAATTGCCATGCAAAAGCTGTGCGGCTGGTAGGATTCGAACCTACGACTAAGGTTAACTAGACCTGTGCTCTACCGATTGAGCTACGAGTCACTTATGCGACTGTGTCAATTAGCAGGATCAAGCCCTCACCACCACACATTAGTTGTCATAGCAATTATAATCAATTAATAGATAAGATATCTCGTCACAATTCTGACTGCCGACATTATGGCAAGTAGCGGGATCGATTATCAACCAAAGCATTTGAAACCATCGTCAAGTAATTATATAGTGCAATAAAACACAAAAGGTTAATATTATGACATGCTGGAATAGCTACGGCTGCATGTAATATATGATGCACGATTTGTTCTTGAAAACTTGTTTTTTTATCATCTTCGGCTGTTTACAAAGAGCACACTTTTCGGTGAAGTGACTGTATGAAGAGATTAAATTAGCCATTCCTCTTTTCTAATTATAAGCAAAATTCAATGAAAATTATTTGAAGTTGTACTTAATACACCAACTGCCAAAATTAGAAAGTGTCAGGCCGTTAGCTAGCCTAATCTAGGCATGGCAGGTTCATCCATCACAGATTTGTCCGCTTGAGCCTCCCGTATTATAAGGGTTAAGATTTTTCGTATTTGTCGTATTTTTCGTATTTGTGAGTATTTTCCATATTAAAAAGTGAATCATGATATCATTTCAAAAACAAAATCAGGCAATTGACAAAAATCTTCATGCATACGTGTTTTGTTGACGTAAATCACTATTGTTACATCGATGAATTATGCTCGTTGAAGCCACTATTGAGAAATACAGATTATTTGTCATCAATTTTCATGTCAGCTTTCTGTCGAGATAGCAACTTCATGTCGCTAGTCGATTTTGCGTTACAGATAAGGATGTACAAATAAAGCATGTAATGACTCTGAAATATGACGCGCAATCTATTAGATGAAATCTAAGCTTTAATAATCATTTATAAACATGACTAAGCAGTGCATGCAAGTAAACTACATTTTTATTTCGATGGGTGTCATTGTCATTGATAAGAAGTAAATAAATGACATTCGCAAGATAGGGCAATCGAAAATCCAAAATGACACTACTTCAGTCTCTAAAAATGAAAGCAGACTAGTATATATCAAAGCGTGGATTTAAATCAGGATCTTTCAATGCGGCGTATATTCACAGAAAGTACCACTTCTTACTTACTTGCATCTAGTTCCTTCAGTTCCTGCCTGCACTTTTCTTTGAAATTGTCGATTACCATTATTTTGAAAATATACATACAATTATACATATATAAAAGAAATTGCTTTTGATTTGAAAATCGAACGAATGAAAAACGATTCTTTCTTGCACAAGCGCGTTCTGGATTTAATCCTTCTTCAGGTGCATAGAACAGATAAGTGATTATTTACATAATTTACAAATAATTTTGAAATTGTCGTTAATAACTATGTGCCTGAGTGTCATTTAGCATTTAGCTTTGGTTTGTACAAGTCAATGAAATATCTTTCTTTCATTTTTCTGATGATATCTGTGTTATCATTACAAAATATCTCGTAGAATGGATATATAGAAAATTTTCCTTGGCCACATTCATCGATATGCTGACTTAGGCTGATTTTTCGATATTCCGGAATGTTTATTTGTTCTTTATGAATTCGGCAGCGCTTCCTCAAGGTATTCCGAGTTTCCCCAACGTAATATTCATTGCATCCATTACATGTGATGACATTTATGACAATTTGTGTCGAGCAATTCATGCTTTGTTTTATTTTGAATATTTTGCCGTTGAAGTTATGTGTCACCTTCATTGATGTAGTTACATGTACCACACCTCTTGTCATTGCATTTGGTTACCATTATTATGTCATTAGTATTGTATTGGGATTTGCACAATATGCGTTTCAAACTTGAAGGTTGTCTTTTGCTGATGATGAGTTTCTTGTTCTCAAATACATGTTTGCTTTGTTGATCAATTTTCAATGTTGTGTTGATAGAATTTATTGTTGCAGTTACATTTGTGTTTCTAGGGTTATATGTAGAAACAAAGGGTAATGTAGATACTTTGCTATCGCTTGACTTTGCGTTTAGAAGTTCTGCTCGATTCAATTCCTTCGCTTTTTTGATACCATCCGAAATAAGATCAATGGGGTACTTTTGATTGATCAAAAATACTTTCAATTCATGCAAGCGGATATATATATATATATATATATATATATATATATATATATATATATATATATATATATATATGATCATAAGTAATCGCCATGAGACTTAATAATAAAGATAAATTAAAAAAATTCAACGTAATCTCAAGATAAAATTGTTTATTCACGAATTTGCGTCTAAGACTTCACCTGATGAAGTCTTAGACGAAAATTCGTGAATAAACAATTTTATCTTGAGACTACGTTGAATTTTTTTAATTTATATATATATATATATATATATACATGTATGCATAAAATTAAAAAATAAAAACCAAAAGTCAGATCCCTGTGATGTGCGACCGGTTTCGATGTATTTTTAACACCTACAGGATATCACGAAATCATAACAAATAATGATTAAATCATCAACAGACATGTAGAAATTATACAAGACAATTGGAGTTTAACAGAGGTTTGAATTTAGAAATAAAATAGCTTTCTTTGGTCTCTCTTATGCTCTTATTGGCATCCCAAGAAAGCTGAAAAAACAGCATAGCTTTGAACTTTATCGGAGAATTCTTTGCACAAATAGCTATATGCTTGCTTGCTGACAGGTAATGGGGCTTGTAAGGGATGATTGATGTTATGTCTATGAACTGTCAATCTGTTCTTTAGTTGGTCCCCAGTCTGTCCAATGTATAGTTGTTGACAACCCAAACATTGGAGCACATAGATGACATTGGATGAATTGCAGTTCATATTTCGTTTAATTTCGAAAGTAGTGTGCTCGAAATCGAAAGATGTACCCTCTATGAGATGAAGACAGCACTTACATTTACCATCATTACATTTTGTCACCCCTTTATTTTCATCTTTCTTCTTTCTTCTGAGTAGTGACAATAATGTCCTTGGTTGTTTATATGCGGCCTGAATCACATATCTGTCAAAAGGTCTCTGAACTTTTAAATTGTCAAATGACGGCTTTATGACGTTTGCAAAACACTTTGGGTTATTTGGATTATACGTATGAATAAACCGAATTATCTTGCCATTTTGAGTTTTGTTTTTAGTTTTCGAGTTTGAGGTCAATGCTCTTGTAATCGAACCTTCAATTAATTTTACTGGATAATTTAGTCTTCTCAGATTCTCTTTTAGTTCCGAAATTCGTATGTGAAGTCTGTCTCTTTCCGATATTATAATCTTTAATCGGTTTGCCAAGTTGAATGGGACATTTCTCAAAATGTGTTTAGGATGACAAGATTTATAAGGTACATATAAGTGACTATCAGTTGGTTTGTGGTAAATGTCAGTTTCAATTCTGTTATTCTTCTTGTATATGTTTACGTCTAGGAAATTTATTCTGGTTCAACTTTCTTCCATTGTAAATTTTATATTGTTATGCAATGTATTTAAGGAAAGGTATAAGATATTAATGTCACCAAATTCACACGGCCAAATCACGAAACAATCGTCCAGATAACGAATCCATTTTCCTCTGAAGTAGTCACATTGAATATCTGTTAGTCTTTCTCTCAATTTCTCGTATAGTATCACTTCTAAATAGCCCATAACCAAATTTGCATAGGATGGAGCACATTTCGTACCCATAGCTGTTCCGGATATTTGTTTGCATATAGCGTCATTAAATGTAAAAATATTGTTATTGAGGATTAGACTGATTCCTTCCAAAATGCAATCATTTGTAATTCTATTCGGAATCATGTACCTTTTTTCTGTCAACCAATATTTAAGTGCCTCTAATCCCAAGGTATGAGGTGTGCTCGTATATAAAGACTGGACATCATATGTAGCAAGAATTTCATCGTTTATAGACGTTGGCAATTTACGAAGAAAGCCAAAAGTATCTCTACAAAAGCTCGGGATCGATGCCGCCAGAGGCTGGAGAATAATGTCTATGAATTCACTTACACGACTGGTGGGAGAGTTCACGTTGCTTATAATCGGACTAAAACTGATTGTGGGAATTTTGCATTCCATGTAACCATATTTGTCTACTGAACGATTGCGAAGTATATCGATTTGCTTATGAATTTTAGGCAGTCCGTACATATATGGTAGAGACGGATGAAAATGTGATAGATAAGAGGATTCTTTTTGTGTTATTGAATTCTTATTCAATTCACAAAACTGTTATATCTTATTCATAGTGGAATAAACATTATACCTCCCTTATTTTTCGCAAGTTGTAGTATCTGACAAATGATCTGTCATGATTCTTTGCAAATAGAAGCTATTGTCTAAAACAACGAACGCTCCTCCTTTGTCAGCTTTAGTTATGTGAATATTTTTGTTATTTCTTAAATCATTCAAAGTTATATTTTCGTCAAGTGATAAGTTTGCTTTTTCGCTTTATTATTTCCTTCAGTTTGCTCTTTCTTAGCAGATAAGTTCATTAAATGAATCATCATTTCTAGTTATTTGTTATTTTCGGAAGGTTCGAAATTTTTATTTTTATAATTAAGCTCAAGGGAATGATCATCAACATATTCATTATCCTTAAAGTGATCAATTAAACGTAATTTACGATGATACTCATGTATTTCATTATCAACAATATAATTATTTTTATTCGGCATAGGAGTAACTTACAACCTCTAGATAATAACATCCGAGCATTTTCGTCTAGTTCAGTAGATGACATATTTAGTGTAGAGATACAGTTTAATCTAAAAAAAAATTACTATTATGATTTTTAACGTATTGACCATTGGAGTCATTATCCTCCAGATTTTCATTATAGTGATTAATATTATTTCTATTCCAACTTCTAAAATTATTTCGTCCTCTAAAATTAAATTATCTATCAGTATTCATATTTCTATCATTTCTGAATCTATTATTTCTCACATTTCCATCGTTCCAGACATACTTATTTGATTATTTCTAAACGGCCTCACATTCGAATCTACGTTTCTTTCTTCTGAGGACCTAAATTTCACACTTCTACTTTTCGATTGACTATTTAGAAGAATAAGATGCTTATCAGAGGAGAAAAATTTCGACTTTTCCTCCCAAATTTTACGACTATTGCTTTCTTCTGTCTCAGTAAGTTCACACCATTTCTGTGTAATTGGGCTGAATGCATATCGAGATATTCTTCATAAGTGGTATACACTTGCGAATCTATTTTACTCACATAGCTGAGCTTGAATTCGGCATTCATCCGTAACCTCTGAATTTCGTGTCTTGTTTCATTGACCATAAATTCCTTCATCATCACTCTATCAATCTTCTGCCCTTTTTGCTTAGTAGGCCTATATAGTCTATACATATGATACATAGTATATATGATGAATTTCTTTCATTTCGCTCTATCACCAGAAGCTCATCAGTCACCTTTTCAAGAAAATCCCTGTATGGGAATCATCTGTACATCCCCCTCCCAACTGAAATAGGGCCTTATCAATTGCATTCTTCTGTACATTCGCAAGCTGTATTCGCCGCATACGCTGATATTTCGATTAGAAAACGATTTAACTTCAGTAAGTGAAATCTTACAGCGATGATATTTAGACGCTTTAGTTTCGAATCATTCACTGAAGACAAGAAAACTTCAAAACTTGTAATATTGCGTTTGTGAACTTCTATTGCAAAAATCGGCATCAGAAAATGAGCTCTATGCAACTGTACAGCTTGATGATTTTTTATACTTAGCAGAATTCTAAGTAGCTTAATCATACGTGTTCCTCATTAAGACTATATAATTAAAACTAAAATATTAGCTCTATGGAGAATGTTCTTGTAACGATACAAATCAGTGGGCCTATAATCCTACAACTAAACTGAAGTTTGATTCAGTTTCACCATCACCTTCCGAAACATCAAAATCAGTGCGATTTTAAAAGTTTTGCTAGCAAGCAATTTATACAAGAAACAAGAGCTCAGTCGAAATCAGGAGAATTCACGATTTTCGCTAGTAAAGAATAAAACACAAAAATAGCCTTACCTGCGAATAAGTACATTCTCTTGATTATTTGAATGATTCACCAGGGTCACCTGAGACCTTTTGCAAATCCCGAAATCCCACCACTGTACTCAGATAATTCCGCGATTCCTTTTTTTGTCGCTTGAGTTGTAATCTAAGAGAAATTTTTAATTAACAGACATTTTTAACAGAACGTCAATGACAGCTTTGCCACTGTAAACTGAATGGATTTTCAGTCTTCCGATATTTTTCTTCATATTGCTAATTCAATGTTGTATCTTTCAGCATTGTCTGTATAGTTTATGCTTACTTGCCTCTTCATTGCATGTTTACTCCCAACAAGTAATTTAGTTATATGTGTATGAATATGTGTACTAAGAAAGCAACAAGAAAATAACAAGAATTGCAGAATCATTTCTTGTAAATTATGTTGACATTTTCCTACCTTGATTCTTTCCAACATTAGATGACTTGCAAGAGCATCGTCGATTCTGTTATTGATTTTTCATACTGATATCAATTCTTATACACTACAGGAAGTATGTTTGTTTGAGCGTGGAAGCCTGTCTAATACTTCGAAAGGTAAACTTACTAGTTATCTCAGATGTTAGTGGAAATACTTTCAATATTTTCTATAGTTAAAGATGTAGTAATAGTATGATTAGTTATGAAGAGGATCTCTGAAAGATCCCCGCGTGTCGCTCGCCATACCCGTCGAACCAGGAGAGGTTGTTTAAAACTTTATTGGCACCAGATATTTCGCCTTTAAGGCTTCGACGGTGGTGTGCATATGTACTGTATATTTCTAAAAAATGAAAATTGCAATCACAAAAGTTTCGAGGTCAAAAAGTAAATTAATGCAGTAAGAAAATACGAATAAGTCACATTTCAACACAAAGAATTACTGCAACTTGCAATAATTGGAAGAATTGAGTTGTGTCTCCTGCTTGTGCGTGACAATGGAAGCTCAAAATGTCTGGAGCGTTGATATCGTTTTGGACAAAGATGATGTGTGCTGTCATTGCTTTCGAGCTGGTGTAGAACTTTAAGGCCACTCTCATAACGTCGTAGCCACAAAGGAGCAAAATTGGAACATTGACAATTTGTAATTAGCAGCAAAGTAATATAGGTCATGCCTTCAAATGCGAGCTCCCAGGACTGTAGTGTGGTGTGCGCTGTCAGTGTGACTCTGATTTGATACGAAGGACCGCAGTCATTGTGCCAATTCAGATCATTCAAGAGCAAAATGTTTCAGAATACTTTTCCAAAATTTACCGTAGAGTGATTTGTTTTGAAATCTCTGAGTCCTAGGATTTGGAATAGTAGCCGTGATTACTATTTGCAATCCTTAGTGTTTGCGAGCAAAGTTGGGCATGAAATATTATGCCTATTGCTCATTTTTCTCCTAGAAATGAAAACAAGAGTGTGAAAATCCGTGTACAGCATGTCGGAATTTTTTCTTCTTATTATTACAATTATATTACTATATTCCATGACTGAGACTCAGACTGTAGAGAATTGCTTTCATCAGCTTCACCTTTCTTCAGAGATATAACTTCTGATTTTTCCAGATTTTGGATAACTTTGTTAAGTTGTCGACACGTAACGACGACAGACAGCAATTAATTAGTCTTGTCTGAGAAGGATAAGAACGAGTAGACTGCGCATGGTCCCGCAACAATGGCAACTGTGTCTAAGGGACCTCGGTGAATCGAATACAATGCCTCTAGCTTTTCACGAGGTGCAGCAGATATTTCTATGCTCCCTGCTCCTGGCACCATAGAAACGCATATGGCATCTACGCAGTTGTCATTGTTGTGACCACAAAGGTGATGTCATAATGCGCGCTCAGAGCTATGCTTGTTCATCACACGAAAAAAATAATAATGTGCATCCTATGCCTACTGCGAATCCACGTCTGCCGAGTTCTGGTGAGTTCCTCTTCTTGTCAGACAAGATAAAATCAACACATGCAAATCCAATGGAACTCAGATTGCAGTTTTAGACTAAAATGAAATTTTGTATTTTTTCTCTGATTAAACGAAAAGTACTATGCCCAGAGTCATAATTTTTGGCATAGAATATCTTCAGGTCATTTCTTATCATGTACATGTGCTATTATCATGCATCTAATCGGCAATGTATGTGAGAATGTGGTTGAATGTCTACAAAGTTGCTCAAAATGTTTGTGTTTGCCGACATTAAGAGGCTCGCCAAATCTAAATGTGTTTAGCTTTATAGACAGGGGTACATGAAGATGATTATTATTCACACTGCTGGACTCATCACGATCCAAATTTACTGACTGTGCACGTTTAATGTAGTGTCAATTGTGTAGCTCGTCAGAATTCAGAGTTAATTTTGCAATGCCTTCAATGGAAAATTGACTTTCTTGCCCTTCGTGTCTATTTCTGGCCGTGACCCACAATATTGAAGAAAGTCATCTCTTGACCCAAGTACGCAGACAATTGAAGGTTGCAACACGAGCTAATTCACGAGAGTGAAGCGTGAGTATATCGAGAGTGATGTAACCACAGAATTAGACCGCCGACTCAGCCCACTTATCAAGTTCCTGCATGTGCCATCGCTTTGAATCAGTCTGCGCTTCTAGCTAAGTGATACGCTTATGAGCTTTATGAATCATAGATATCGGACCGCGTGACCAATGATCCATCGACAGGCAGAATTTCATTGTCTAATTGATTTGTCGGTTTGTCACAAACTCAAAACGCTAATTTTCTACCCACGATTGCTGCATTTAGTCAAAAATTCATGACTTCGGTATGAAGCATTCTTTGTCAACTTTCACGAATGTGCTCTATCTCTGTTGTGTTTTCTATTCTCTTTGTGGATAACTACATAATTAACTTTCTGTTGCTATTGCTATGATGGAGAGAATGGACTTCTATGACATAAAATGATCAACTGGAGCACACCTTTAAATGTTTTCCCTTTAGACATCGCAATCTAAGAACCATTCTGCTTGGATATCAACAGTTCAGACGGATCTTCTAATCTTTGAAATGTTCATCTTACCGTTATGTATCAGAGAACAAAGTCAAGAGACCTCTCTGTTTAAAACTCATTATTCATTGAGTGTCTAACTGTTATGGCAGAGTGTCACGATGTGACTAAGTATACTGCCTGACATAAAAATGCTCCACTCAAATATATTAACTTTATTCCACTCACACTCATGAATTATAAGATAGCATTTTATATAAAATATTATATTTGAATAGATGGGAGACATCAGTACCGAGGATGTCCTCCCCGCACTGAAATGTACTTTGAAGTCTCATCGGCATCGAGTCGCAAAGATGATCAAGCCGTTCCTGATCCAGCAATGACCATTGATCGATGAGTCTCTCTGAAAGAGCTGTCAGTGTTGATGGCGGATGATCATATGCATCTCTCACTCATACTGAATTTCCGACCAAGTTCATCCCAAGCATGTTCGATCGGAGACAGGTCGGGGGGAGCGTGAAGGCCAATGGAGGATGCGAATTCCAGATCTCACTATCGCTGTTGTTACACAATAAGCTCTGTGTGGTCGAGCGTTGTCATCCTGGAATATGAGGTTGAGTTCATTTACCGTTGGTGATGACGATTGGAGATATGATATTCGATAAATATCGCTCTCCGTTCAAGTTCCCATTCACAATGACTGCGACAGTTCGACCTCCGTACCAGATACCGGCCCAGATCATCACGCTACCACCACCATAGCGGTCATGCTCAGATATGCAGCAGGGTGAATACCTCTCACCAACCATTCGATGCACTCTAATGCGACCATCGTGAAAATCCAAAGTGAAACGGGATTCATCCGTCCACATCACTTGACGCCATTCCTCTGTGCTCCACGACAGATGCTGCTCACACCATTCCACACGCTTTCGCTTGGGTTCGAGACCTGCGGAGAAAAAAATTGGCAGTGAAACAATGTCATTGTGTGAAATTCTCGCATTACTTACTTAGAGGAATTCTTACAGCAGGTCGGTATGACCTCAGGCCCGCTTCTGCTAGACGGCGATATGCTGTTCGTATACTGCAGGCAATTCCTGCTGCAGCTTTCCAGCTGATGGCCAGTCGAAGAACACTCTTAAAGCGATTGCGCTTTGCTGAGATAACCAACTTCCTATCGGTAGCATTGTTTGTCAATTTCGGTCTCCCTGATCCTTTCCTTCTTTTAAAATTTCCATCATTGTTCCATCATTGTTCCATCAACTCCACCACCTGCTCACAGTGGAGTGTGACACACCCAACTTCCGTCCAACAAACCTACAACTCTTTCCACATCGCAACATTCCAACAGCCATTCCTTTTACAAACTCTGATTGCGACATTTTTGCTTCAAAATTTAGTCAGAAAGAATTGCTTTATAGCATAGAAATTAACAACAACACAGAAAGTCCTAGAATGGAAATTGCATGAAAATTGTGGGACACGCCGGGGGAACTTAGTTGGGGCAAAATGCAAATTGTACGAGCTGGTTTCCATGTTTTCTGATTGGCATTTGTATTTATCAAGCCAGTTTATGATCTGGGCTGTTGCCCTTTGTCCAAAGATCATGTGTAACAAGGCAATAATGAATTTACAAAATACTGCGACGACAGGATGACAAAGAAGGAAATCCTATAAAACGCTCTGTATGTTCATCATTTTGAAATATCGGTCCTATAATCTATCAAGAGTATAATTAGACACATGTGCAACTTGTAATGTCGATTTACAGAACATACATTACTCCATCTTGAAATCAGAGGCCAATAAATCTTCGAGTATTCATTTTACTTCAAAGGGCTCCCCTGTTCTTTATATTTGAACAAATTTCGAAATCTCTGCATGCATTCGAATATCTGCTGCCAAAATATCACATAAGTCATTCAATGATTAATTGATGATTTCCAGCGACATTCTATTTACCTGAGAAATTATTGGAGGTAAAAAAGCTTTCATTGTGTTTATTCCAGAAAAGTACAAGGTTTCTTAACCGCTTGACGGAAAAATTATCCAATAATTAGAAATTTTATCTGTGAATTCTTGACAAGTTCTTACAACCAGTACACCGACCACTTTCACTTATGACTGTGAACCAAATTTTAATTCGTATTCCAGTATTGAAAAATTGTATAACAGCTGTCATTGACTGCTACAAATAGATACAGTGTATTAAACCATGGAATAGTAGGTTATTTCACATGAAACAATGCAGCCATCTCACTTAAAATTCTCTTCATGAAAATCCTGTAATTTGCTGTCAACAACTTCCACAACCAACTTGGCAAATACTTTGACTATGATACAATGTTTAAGATCGAATCTGATCTGCAGACCATAGATTTTTCCATGTGCCATCATTGCGCATAGGCAAGATATCAAACTTCCATTCTAGTGTACTATTATCTACTTCTATGCTTGATAGTGATAAAAGGTCGAATTTGAAATGCATCAACTATGCCAAAGATATCGACAGCTGCTTTATATTAGCATGACAAATTTGATGCATAGACATCCTGGTCAGTGCAGTATGAAATGAAAGTCGTCCACTTCCATTGAGATTTTCTATATCAAGTGGATCGTTTTTAATGTCATAGAGTATATTTACATGTGCTATGTATTTATGTCTATGTCATTTCTGAGTTAATGCTATGTCAGATATCGGCATTAGCTGTGTTATGTAAGTATCTTAGACTACATGATTTGAATGTAATTAAATTCCTGATCTCCGACTTGGCTAGTGCTATCTCGGGGCTACTGAGCCCAGCTATATTATTACAGTGGCGTCAGACCGAGACGACCCTGCGTACAATGATGAACTTTCGAGTACGGAACAAAGTACCCATTTGGTCGGTAAGTCTCCTCACATTATTCAATCACCTATAAAAGTGCCTAATTGCTCATTATATAGCATCATGTCTGGTATAAAGCCTCCTGAATTTCTGATACCTAATGATATAAACATTTCTGAATTTGATTTATGGCTTGAAGCATTTAAGGATTATGTTGACATTATACAAAATACAAAAGATGACAAAAAGCTTCGTAGTCTTTTTCTGGCAATAGACGGTTTAGAAATTAGACGAATTGTGAATGGCCTTTCTCTAGTTGATGACAAATTTGAAACATTGATCAATGCTGTAAGAAAATACTTTCAACTAAGTAACTAACTTTTAATCCTAAGAATGTTATCTTAGAAAGACACAGATTTTTTAATATTCAACGTAAACAAGACGAAGATTTATCTGTAGAGAAAAGTTAAGGCCAATTGCAGCGAAGTCATCTATTGAAGTCAAAATTAAAGTTAAAGTAAAATCAACCGAGTTAACTTTCACCTGGTCTTTTCAAGGTTGACCCAGGAGGTGACAATTCTCTCGACATTACAAAATTGCGGTGAAACAGTGATGACAATTCAAATCACCATGGCAGAGCCAACTGTAACACAAAATCTTTCTGGCTGCACAGAATTGGCTTGTAGAACCTGATGTGCATAGCCTCTAACAGAGACAACATGACACTCGATCGTGCACGAGTGACGACACTAAAATTAGCACGCTGATCCGAGTCACGTGACTGTGAACAGCTGACAATGTGCCTCGTTACTGCTGTCACAGCTTTACAATTCTTACCTGCAGCAAACCATTTTTATGTTACAGTTAGCTCTGCCATGGTGATTTGAATTGTCATCACTGTTTCACCGCAATTTTGTAATGTCGAGAGAATTGTCACTTCCTGGGTCAACCTTGAAAAGACCAGTGCCCGTATTAACAATCTGTCGGTAATCCTACTGTGAATTACCAACAGCAGTTGGTAACTTTCACAACAGCTCAGTTCATGGTATTAACAAACTGACAGTAACATTCACAGTAGCTCTTCACTGGTTACTGCCATCGGCCAATCAGAATTCAGCATTGACTCCTTGGTCGATCACATCTTTATGAGACACATGTTAACTATGACTGATGTACAATGACCAATATGTCTAAAGGCAAAGAACTCGATATTCGAATAATCGAGCTGTATGAAGAGAATCGCAGTATTTTGGAAAACAAGGGACGAAAGGCTCAAATCGATTTAAGAAAGAAAGAAGCCTGGGAGTCCATAACGCTGAAGATCAATGCTGAATTTGGTGTTCAGCTCACCACAAAAAAGGTTGAAGATAAGTGGCGCTACTTGAAACGAACATCAAAGAAGGCCAATGCTACCCATGTCAGAGCCAAACAAAGAACTGGTGGTGGCCCACCTCCGAAACCCCTGACAGAGACTAATGAGAAAGTGGTGAATGTGTTGGGGAAAACTGTTGGTTTCCGGGGTATCGCAGGAGGAATGGAATCAACGGTAGCTGACCTCATAACAAGCAACAACACCAATGATGTCGGAACTTCAAGTGATCCAGGACCTACAAACAGAGAGCATCAGAATACGAGTATACCCGACAATGCGAATGAAACTGGTATTGTTGCATTGGGTACTGATGAAAATAACGATCCAATAAATCTACCAACAAACCGACAGGTGAGCCGGAAGAAATCACCTAAAAAGAAACTAAGTCAAGAGGACATTCTGCTCCTTCAGGAGAAAGTCCTAAAACGAGATCTTGAACTTCAAGAAATAAAATTCAGACTGTTTAGTAAAGCTGAAAAGTTTTTTGATATAAAATTAGCTGAATTTGATCGTGATGTTTTATAAGACTTTATCCTGAACGACTCGAGTTTTACTACAGAAAATATTTTCTGATATTTTCATTAGTATCAGTAGGCCCTCCATGTAGATGTTGTGTTCATATGGTATTGGTGTTAAGTGTTCTTTGGTATTGGTTTTGGTTATATAATAGAGTTATCACAACAATCCTTTGTTTTTGTTTGTTCATGTACATGAAAGCTATCCATTGAGTACACGTATTTAGAATACATTTATGAAAAAGAATTCTATTAAATATATTTAATTCGGGATTATTAATTGAATTTTTAATTTGAAAGATCCCAAACTACTCCGAAAAGATAATTTTCATTTGTTTTGCAACAATAATTCATTGCTATCAATGAAATTTGCCTTTCCTTTATAATAGAATTTTAGAAACTGTTAATTAATTATTAGTATAACTTGGTATCTTGCTTCAGAAGTTTAGTAGAAAAGTATAGTCTATAGGCCTTTTATTGTAGCCTATATAGTCTCTCAATCATATCCGTGTAATGAATAGCTTACGTTGGGCTATATTTTAAGAACTTGACATTTGAATTACATTTTATATAACTTTGTAGTTTTTTCGCCAAATTTGTGAATCATATAGAAATGGATTGTGCCAGTCGTCCGCGCGGCTGGTACAATACATTTCTATGTGTATACTCGTATACGATTTCAGTCTTAGCATTCATTTTAAAAGTCTCATTCACGCAATATATATTTTTCCTTTACAGTATCATGGCAAGGTTTATGATCGCTGCAAGCCGAAAAACGAAATCGTATAGGAAGATATTTGATCCCTTGGCTGAATTGAACCACAAAGAATTATATTCTAGATTTCGATTTGACAAGAACGGAATTATTTATTTATCTGATATGTTGAGAAATGATCTGCAGTCGGTAACGGCAAAAAGTCGAGCAATTCCAGTCGAAATACAAGTATGTATAGCACTGAGATATTTATCCTCTAACGATTTCCAGATAGGGGTTGCAGACGACTTTCATATATCTCAACCCGAAGTTTCTCTCATAGTAACCAGATTTATAGATGCAATTGTTAGACATGTTGATGACTTCGTTAAGTTCCCTTCTTCACGAGATGCAAGTCGGCATGCTCAATCAGAGTTTTACCAAATTGCGGGGTTTCCTCGAGTTGTTGGATGCTTGGATTGTACCCATGTACGCATTCTTGCTCCAGGTGAAGATGAAAATGATTATGTTAATCGCAAAGGATATCATAGTATCAATGTACAGGCAGTTTGCGATGCCAATGGGAAATTCATCAATTTCTCTGCGAAATGGCCCGGATCCACTCACGATTCATTCATATTACGTAACAGCTCTCTTTGGGATTATTGTGAAGCGGGGAGATTGGATGGAATAATTTTAGGAGATTCTGGATATCCGAACAGAAAATGGCTCTTCACACCTTACAGAAATCCCCAGACTGATGCCCAGACAGTTTATAACAGTAAACATAAGCGAACACGTGTTCTAATCGAAAACGCTTTTGGACGTTTGAAACGACGCTTTGCAATATTACACAGTGAAGCGCGTCTTAATAGCGAAAAGGTTGCTAAAGTTGTAGCAGCTTGTATTATTTTGCACAACATAGCAATCGATATAAGATTGCAAGATTTGAGTGATGTTGAAATTGATGACCAAGAAACCGATCTTCCTCCTGTTGGGTCTTTCCATTGAACTCATCAGCGTATCGAGATGCCTTTACAAACGATGTTTTTGGCTAATTGTTTATACTCGTGCAATATTTTTGAAATACAAAATTCTCAGCCCACTAGTTTTCTTATTATACTACAGTCAAAAATTCAAAATAATAACGATTGAAGTCCTCGTTGACATCGATTGTGTAAAGTAAATTAGGATGTATCATATTTACGTATGTGGAACATAAATGTGGTTACATTAATGTACGCTATCAATGTAACAAAATACTCTAGCCTACATATTAATCATTTTGAGGTTAATTTGAGAATTCTGTTACGTCTCAATTATCTTGTCAATTACATGTACAGCTTTCTCGTAGCTATGCATAAAAGAAAAGTCTCCTCTTTATGGTAATCAGTCCAACAAAACGATTATCTTTAAAAATCATATGAATCTGATTCTTTCATGAGGAATTTTGTTTGTAATATAAGTCTACCTCAAGCATAATTTGAAAAAATATTTCATAATTTTAATTATTGTATTGTTATTCATAACCTCCATAAAAATCAATATTGAAACCGGTACAGCGCTATAACGTTTTTTATATAGAAAATTTTTCAGTATATATATACCATGAGCAAAAATGCTTACTTTAGACTTTTTGATCAAAATTTCACAAAGGTATTTTTATAGACAAAGTTCGGCGAAGATTAGGCATATATACGCTCGTATATTTGCTATGTGAGGGTGTAAAACAAAATAATACTGTTCATTTGACATGTTAGCTTAGCATAGTATACCATACTGAGTCATGTAGAGGGCAGATTTCTAATTATTATGACTAATGAAAACATTTATCGACATTTTACCTACAGGTAGCTGTCGGTAACAATTTTGACCTGTTGGTGTTTGTAATTACCTACAGTTAAAATTTGTTAATACCAATTACCAACACCTACAAGTAATTACCAACAGCTGCTGGTAATTACCTACAGATAATATTTATTAATACCAATTACCAACAGCTACAGGTAATTACCAACAGCTGCTGGTAATTACCTGCAGGTAAATGATTGTTAATACGGGCACAGGTGAAAGTTAACTCGGTTGATTTTACTTTAACTTTAATTTTGACTTCAATAGATGACTTCGCTGCAATTGGCCTTAACTTTTCTCTACAAATTAACTTCAAGATTGAAGATTTATCTGCCTTTCTTGTACGATTAAAATCACAAACAGAGTTGTGCAATTTTGATGACGTAAGCCTTGAATCCACAAAAAAACAAATGATTCGTGATCAATACCTTCGATGTGTTCATGACACAAAAATAGCAGAGTATTTATTAACATTTCACACTCTAACACTTGAAGATGTAATAGAAAAGGCCGAAGGATTATCGCAGGCATGTAATGACGCAGCTTCTTTATCGCAAGCATATGAGACAGTACGAGAAAATAACTTGTTATCATTGAATGATGCCAAATGTACAAGCAGTGACAAATCTAAGAATATGAAATGTTATAAATGTAATACAATGGGACATGTAGCTCGGTTTTGCAAAGTTAACTCCCAAAAATGCCTATCTTGCAGTAGCAGAAATCACGACACCAAAGATTGTTATGAAAACAAGAAATGTAATAATTGCTTGCGGTATGGTCATACAGCCGATTTTTGTAGACAAAAAATATCTCAAAGAGGGTCACAAGACAGTTGGTCACCAAATAAAAGATCACAATCAACAGGTCGGTATAAAAGAAAGAATTTTACAAGGCAACGCAATTGCTATTACTTGATACAGAAAATCATAAAGGCGCTTTGAAGTACATTGACGTTTCCTTCACAGTTGGTGAAGCGTCCTTCTTAATCGATACCGGAGCAAGTTTTTCAGAAATTTCCGACTCAACTATTCGAATGTTCGGACTTGAAAATTCGTTGTCTTCATGTAACTTTCATGGAATCACTGCAGACAAGGGAACGATTACCATATCAAAATGCTATAAATGTAATTTGCTTATTCAGAACAAAACTTTCAGTGTCACTCTATATGTTGTAAGCACTCACGTCGACGGAATACTTGGGATGGATCTGTTACCTCAAATAGGTATTCATATTGGTCCACAGTCAGGCATTATCTTTACGCTAGCGTCTGATATTTTACATCGATATTCAGACATTTTCGATCGATCTTTAAAAGATTCTTGTCTTAAGGGTCTGGAGCCATTTGAGATAATAAGGCTAACGAACGATGCAATTCCAAAGCAAAGTGGTCCGTTAAGACTAAATAGAAATCATCAAGGATTCTTAGATGAACATATTCAATATCTACTAAATAATGATGTAATCGAAGAATCAAGAAGTCCTTGGCGTCATAATCCTAGGATCGTAGCAAAAAGTGATGGATCATACAGGATGAAAATCAACTATAAAACTGTAAATTCTGTAACATTCTTTGATGTTTTTCCTTTTGCTAACATTGATAACATGCTCAGCAAACTTGCAGGTGCAAAACTCTTCAGTCGGATTGACTTTTCGCAATTTTATTATCAACTACCTTTAATAGAAAGTGACAAAGAGAAAACTGCTTTTCAGGCATGTGGACGATTATACCAATTTAAAAGATGTCCATTAGGTTTAAACAATGCAGTAGCTTATTGCTCTAGACTGATAGCTTATATTTTTGAAAATAATGATGACATAATAGTTTATCTTGACGTTCTAATATTTGGTCGAAATAAGGGTGAGCATGATGCAGCCTTGGAAATGTGTAAAGGAACATAACCTGACTCTAAATATTAAGAAATGCGAATTGATAAACAGTCAACAGTATTTCTTGGTCATTTGATTGAAAATGGAAAAGCAAGACCTGACCCTGATCGATTGCAACCTATGATTGATTTTCCTCTCCCAAAATTATCATCGCAATTACAAAGATTTTTAGGTTTAGCAACTTAGGGCCTATTACAGGAAATGCGTGAGAAATTACAGTGGTCTGGCTAAAACATTATATGACAAGTTGCAGGATTTCAAAGATTGGACTGCAGTTGAAAAACAGACTTTTGAAACTATCAAGAGTGAGATTGCTAACTCATTATTGGTAATACCAGATCCAAGTGAAGTACTGTGCCTTAGAACTGACGCTAGTTTCGATACCATTGCTGCTATTCTTGAAACTAAGGATCGTCGACCGGTATATTTTTGTTCACGAATGCTGAATATTTCTGAGAATATATAAGGATATATTTGAACTTGAAGCACTTGCCGTATTTTGGGGCATTATTAGATGCAAGTCATTCTTACTTGGCACACATTTCAAAGTGATAAGTGATCATCGTCCTTTGCAATTCTTATTCAATAATGAAAATTGTAGTAGCAACTGGCAAGGTGGCGGATGCAACTTCAAGAATTTGATTTTGAGGTAATACATTGCGATGGGAAAGACAATGTTGCAGCTGACTGCCTTAGTCGTTTTAACTTGCTGGATGATCTCAATGACACTATCTTACGAAATGATCAGGTATATGCATCGCAGCTATTTGATACTGAAACTCAAGCTATGATTGTTGCTTGACACAATTGGTGCATGCTCGCTTCTGTGGTGCTATTAATTTCATCCAAATCAGTGATATTGTCATTACAAATGGCAGTTCGAATTCCACCTTTTCAAAACATTGATGTTTTGGGAATCATTTGTGGCAGATGACTTTGATAAACGATGCATTTGATCAGCCACTGCATGAAAGCGTTGTTGTTGTTTCACCCGGCTCCGTCCTGCGGATAGGAGGCTTCGAATCAAGACAATACGAAGCGACACACCCAGTAAGCAAATTAAAGCAAACTGTTAACGAGGAGTGCCCGGGGAAGTGATGGCCATCCTGATACCACCGGGGTGCTGCAATACTCAAGACGAAGCTTGTCACACATGGTGAATAGCACTGACCGGGGGAGGAAGGAACCACAGTGGTCCCACCGCACACCTAAGCTCCGTAGAGGGGCGGCGGACATCGCTGAGGGACAAGGCATAATCAGATATGTCACAGGGGAGGACATATATCTCAGCTGCTAAGATTCGGCTGTCAGGATCCCATCAGCTTAGTGTAGCCACTGAGGAAAGGCAATGAGAATAAGACATCAAACTGCCAACACCACAGCTGCAATGGCAAAGCATGAAAGTGGCAAACGGGTGCATTATGTTCACCCTCAGACTTTCTTATCCCACGCCGAACAAATGATTGCTGTCTCATTTTATGACATTTACTAAGTTTGTGTTGCTTTCTCTGACTTGTGTTTGCCTGTAAACTCAATATTGTAGCTGCAGGAGTCACATGAAAAACATTTGCGACCTCAATTTTGACATTTTGGATTACAAGTTCTATTGTTTACCGCTGTAAACTGTAATTAGCCACATACCAGCCGGAATGATCACACAGTGGCAACAGACGACATGAGACAATGAGCTGGCCAAATATCACATAATGCTGTCTATACTTTTCTATAAATATTGTCTCTGAAACGATCATCAAATAATCGAATTATACTTTCATGATTGGAATCAAAATAGGCTCTCCCTGCTTTTTTTAGACAATTTATTGAAATTGAAATTGTGTTGCCTATGATTAAGTCCGTGGCGGACGAAACGTTGGGTTTTTAGTGCTCATATTTTAATTTCAATAAATTGTCTAAAAAAAGCAGGGAGAGCCTATTTTGATTCCAATCATTAAAGTGAAAAATCACCTCCCGTATGACGCCGTTAATAGAATTATATCTAGATCTAAACACATTCGCTTTCATTTTCTTACACACTCACACTTGCACACTTACATGCTATGAATCACTCTGATGACTTCTTAATTATCTTTCTCAAAGTCCAGTCATTGCAGCAATTGAACTTATGATATAGTATCAAGGGGAAAGTAAATGAACAGACAGTTGGTTTAAATATAAAAATGATTGGGCAGTGACGACTCGTTAGATCAGTTCATGCTTGCGGTTGATTTGTGGCTTGTTCAACGCTATGAAGCGTGCTTTGACCATTTTAGTTTACATCGAATTATTTTGTTTATTTAGGACAGAAAGCTGGAAATTATCGATGTCCATTATTCTATCGGCATGGTCAATCAAAATATTTTAAAAAATAAAAAAGTCGTCTAAATTGAGAGAGAGCTATAGTTTTGCTTACATCGTGGAAAATTGAATAATAAACCTTCCGGATAAGACAACAAAAGAACTTATGATAATAACAGGATCGAATTGCTGAATATTGAATATTTGTTCAGTGATTCCTCACTTATCCAACAAATGGGTTACACACAATTATCGTCCCCATTAGCCTCGCTTCATACACTAATACATCATTTTAACAGCCACTTCCAGGAACAGCTTTAAAGATCATCTGAAGAGATTTCGTGGGGTGGGAGGATCTGCCTATACTCTGCATGTATGTAATTCACAAAATATTGACCAAAGATGCATTCATTCATACATGCATATCATGCTAGATGTACTATCTTTCCACGCGCAATAGTGGAATTGATTTTCCTACTGCAATAGATAACAATTTTTCCTTTTGATATTTTTATTGCAGAATTTATATTATACATAAATCCCTCTAGGATCGCATTTAAGATGCTAGGATAGTAAGATGCTGATATGGAAAGGGTTAAAATATTGGATAGAGTAGGCTACATCATTTCCATGATTTCCCAAATTTGAAACTAACGGTTTGAAAGAAAATCAAAATAATGATTGAGTTTAAAAGTGACTTACTCGTGCAGTTCAGGTTAATGTAATTCAAATTAAGAGCGGATATACTACTCAATTAACTTAGAAACTGTGCAACCAAGCATTCATTTCCTTTAATTAATCACTGAGAATTGTGACTTTGTGGCAATTAACTCAGCATAATTTCATCATTATCAGCTCACGCCGCTGCTAGTTGTGTGAAGTTATTCTCTCTCGTGATCTGCTGCCACATGTAAAGCCTATCCTCCGATTCTTTATCATTTGGTATAAGTTTTCGTATAATCATCGTCTTTAAATGTGTTCGTTGCCTTGAAACTGTCCATTCATCTCGGCTTCCTCCGATATCTTTCATCGATCTTGCCATGATCTGCATCCATCGTAACTCGTGATGTAGCCTAGTAGCCTATCGGCATGCATTTTCTGTCTCATTAAAGTATTGTGCTCGAATCTTCGGAAAAAGTTGGAATATCCGATCTCACGATGCGTGTTGAATTTACAATTTTCAAATTCCTTCGTATACCAACATCATAAATGAATAAACTTTCATAATCTACAAGCATATTGATGTGGGTGGGCAAATGTGATGCAGTTAAGAATGCAGGTGAGTCAAGTAAAGTCAATTCAGCCTAGATGAATAGATGCACAATAGGTGAAGCTGTTTTAAACTCTAAAACAGCCGGATGTCAAAGTAAGAGCAGGTTTTCTCTTCAACATTGAAATTGGAATAGGCCTATATGTTTGACATTTTTTTTCACATGGAACTGAGATATTCAAGACTTTTTTACATTGAGCGACTTATTGCTGAGTACATCTTCAGTTTGAATTGTGGTACAGATGGAAGGCGGAAACACTTGGGGGAGAATAAAATGGTGGCAATTTAATATCAATGATACAAGTGTCGTCTTCTTATCCTCTGAGCAACTCTACCTTAAGAAAATCCGTTTGAGGTCCAATGTTGACACTTATCTTAACTAATTGCAAAATAATTGAAATGTAATTGAAGAAAAACGGAGTAATTAGAATTGTAATCAGTTTCATTTTATGAGTAATTGAAAAAAAAATCGACACTATCAAATATTTTATATCCCTTCTCAAAATCCTCTGATGGTTTTGAATATCAGATCCAACATCGACTAAATCACACGAGTCATTCACTAATCAATCGACATCCCGGCAACATTTCGTTTATCTGAATGTTAATTGAATGTGGAAAAGCTTTCAATGAGCGTTTGATTCCGTTATCAATGCTGCTACTCCTATCTCATTGAATATTCCTTTCATGACGATATTACATTTCGTAATCAACTTGGCAAATGCATGTTATTTGATACAAATCATAGCGGTCGCATTGCTAGCCATCTTTGCTATGTAATAGTTAGAGAAGGATCTCACGGATCTCTCCTCTTCCGTTGGGCTAGATTGTCACAAATGAAGCTTTTCATTGATCAGTTATTTAACAGTGAGGTGTCCTCTTATGGATTTGTGTTGAAGGCTGCATCCACGCTCAGCGTTTCGCGCTATCGAGCTTCCTCAGGGGGAAAGTCCAGAGTCAGAACAGCGAACACTGACGATTATCTTCAGTAACATGATGAGTGTTGGCAATGAACATAGGCTTACATGTAGTTCAAAATTGAGTGCAAAAGTTTGTAAAATGAACACAGATTATCTATGTAACTGGTAATAGCATCAAATCCAAGACCGAGAAGAGAAAAGTATAGAATTATGCAAAATGAAGGCATGTAAAAAGCATTAGAAAAGATGTAGATCAACTATCCTCTGATGTGTTTCATTGCAGAAACCTTCACGTACCTCTGTATATCTCAAATTTGATCTGTTTAAGACGAGTGCCGATGATCTTTGATAAAATTAATCTGCTTTTCAATCCATGTCTTTCATTTTTCCTTTTCAGATGCTCCGTTTATCAAGAATGAATAGAAACAATGCACTTAAGTGGATTACGATTGCCATGGTAGGAGCACTGAGCTTGTATTACCTCAACAAATACATCAAGTGCAGGGACTCGATAGAAAAAGATATCGTCGTGAAGTCAACCGTTATTGGCTTTCAAGCTCCAATAAAACCAAGCACGACAAA
Source organism: Prostheceraeus crozeri (assembly GCA_907163375.1). NCBI lineage: Eukaryota > Metazoa > Platyhelminthes > Polycladida > Euryleptidae > Prostheceraeus > Prostheceraeus crozeri. The sequence goes on along the minus strand of CAJQUW010000546.1, from coordinate 96,959 downwards.
GAAAGGCCTACCTAATATAGAGAAGAAGCCAAAAGTAAAACCAACTGAAAAACCTTGTAAAAGGAAAACAATGAATGAATTAGAATCCGTGACAACCACTAAATTCAAAATCCCTTTAATTCTTCATCAAATCTACAAGGATGACAAAATTCCTCAGCAATATCATCGACTAATTCAATCCTGTCGAAAAGTCAATCCAGATTTTACTCATATGATTTGGACGGATAAAGAAGCGTCGTTACTTATAAAACAGAAATTCCCCCAATATGAAACTTTGTTTTCAAAGTAAGTTCCATCATTGACTGGTCATTTAATTGTGGTTTTGAAAAAAACCAAGTTGATTAAGTTGAGAACAGCTCGTTATTTTAATAGCCCAGCGCTATCATCTTCAAGAACAAAGGATTGTAACAATGTTATGAAATAGATACAAAAATAATCACACACATGAAATTACACTGAAGATATATTACCTTTCAAATGACAGTCCAAATCGTCGGCACGTAGCGCCGGCTGATCATTTGAAGGGTAATGCAGTCCGTTTCATAAAAAGTGGATCATCCTAAAATTTGACTAAATAAAACATAAGTATGATACAGAAAGCATTTTTCATGTTATTTCATGTCCCTAATATATTTAAATGTCCTTATATAATCTGATAAGCTATGATACAGTAACGGTTCTTAAGAAGCTAATATTTTGTGGCCCTACCTTATTATCAATGACATTACCAAATCGTCTAGGCATTGATTCGATGATATCGTTGATTTTTGAATGATCTAACTTTCTCCACTCTCTTTTTAACAGTGACGTAAGTTGTGATACGCCATCTGTAGGTAGCAGTGAACGACGAACGTTCCGTTTTAGAATACTCCATACATTTTCTATGGGATTCAGATCAGGAGAACGAGCTGGCCAAGATAATGTCCTAAGCCCTAATTGAGACTTGCATAAGTTGACTCTACTACTCCTGTGACACGTAGCATTATCATCCATACAACCCGATCCCATTGATTTCGCCAGTGACAATGACTCATTGCCCATCTGAGACGTCTTTTTGTATGCTGATCTGATAATTCGATCTGAGAGGGCCTCTTGCAGCTCTTGAAATTCGACTCAATAAGTCTTCTACGAATAGTGGACTTAGAAATAGACGAGTGTCTAGTGCAGCCATCTCAGTTAACGAGAGACTTGGATCAACTTTAACAAATCTCAAAATTAGGCGGTCTCTACGTTTGGATGTTTTGCGTGGACGGCCAGAGCCCTCTTTACGATAGAGTCGAAAATCATCATTATGCCATCGATGCACATTTGTGTAAGGGACATTTAGTCGCTTGCTTGTAGCTCGCAAAGAAAACCCTAGTTCTTTCTAGCAAGGCTGACACTTTGCCTTTTGTGAATGCGATCTCGTTATTGTTCATTTGTGCTTTGTATTGTTTTCAACGGGTAAGAGATAGATTTCTAGCTGAAAGCAATCAGGAGTGCTGCCAACACCACCGCAACGAAGTCAGGAAGCTATGGAACATGAAGTCCAGTTAATCACATGTAGCAGTTACATTATTGTTGATGAATAATGGTGCTATACTGGCTCTGATTGACCGATTTTCTTTATTTTTGTTTTGCTTGATAGCTTTTGGCTTGTAGAACAACATATTACATAACAAAGGAAACAAATGTAATTTTATAAGAGTGAGGTATGATTTTGTGTAACATTGCTAAATGAAGATCAAATTATCTACTACTTTTTTATCTATAACAGGAAAACAACTCAATATTCATGCTTGAAATTTCCAACAATGATATTAGTAAGCACAACTGACATATCTTCCAAATTTCAGAGAAATTCGTTCAAGTTTGGCGGAGTTAGACAAAGTTGAAGTTAAGGCGATGTTTAAGGGTGATCCATTTTTTATGAAACAAATTGTATATGCATTGTTGCTGAACTTAAAATCCATGATATCAAATATTGTTGTCTATATCTAGTAATTGTAACATTTTCGGTTAGTCTATTGACATTATAGAAATTAAAAATACCATAGAAAGTCCTAGAATGGAAATTACATGAAAACCTTTGCATGCTTTCGAATATGAGCTTCCAAAATATCATCACACCGTGTCACATGTCATTTAGTGATTAATTGAAAGGATCCAGCGACATTTCATTTATCTGAGAAATGACTGTCGGTAAAGAAGCCTTCAATGTGTTTATGTGTTTATTCCAGAAATCGCTAAGTTTCTTGACCGCTGGAGTGAGAAATTATCCAATAATTAGAATTTTTGTCTTTGAATTCTTGAGATATTCTTACAACCAGTACACCGACCACATTGGATTATGACTCTGAACCAATTTTTGATTCGCATTCCAGCATTGAAAAATTGGAAAATAGTTGTCAATGACTGCTACAAATAGCTACAGTATATTCATCCATGGAATAGTAGGCTAATTCACATGAAACAGTGCCACCATCACTCATGAACTTCTCTTCATGAAAATCCAGTACGAGTAATTAGGTGTCAACAACTTCCACAACCAACTTGGCAAATAGTTTGACTATGATGCGATGTTTTAGATCGAATCTGATCTACAAACCATAGATTTTTCCATGTGACATCATTGTACATGGGCAAGATATCAAACTTCCATTCTAGTGTACTGTTTCCACTTCTATGATTGCCATAGATTTTAACAGCGCATGAATTGAAACTGTTCAACATTATAGCAATCTTAATACGATGTCTATACGACATTGAAAATGTAGAACGAGCGAAGTGAGTTATGCATCTTCAATGAGTATAGACGAGTATTCACATTGCTATTGTTGAATATAGACATTACGATTGGCTATTTGGCTATCGAATGGCTATAGAAATGATATTTAAAACAAATCATATCAATGAATCAGGCCATAGATTTACAGAGATATAGCCAATATATCCATGAAATGAATATCTTTGGCATAGAAGTAGATCTACTACTTATCGGCGATATTTAGTTGAAGGTGATGTCAAAAAGGTAATGTTAAATATCTAATGTTAACCGATTTCAATTCATACAATGCTAAAATCTATGTCAACAAATTAACATAGAAAATGTTAATTTTCAATTACATTGACTAGATACAGACATATTCAACAATAAATATTTTTTGAAAACATGATGTCGATTACATATCTTGAACAGGAAGAACAGCGCATAGTAAGGTTGCACAGGCATCGATATATTTCGCCGGATATCTACAATTGATGCACTCCGGAATGAAAATTACACGTTTGACACGAGATACAGAATATCGTTAACAATCGTCAGACGAAGTGGCGCCTAGCATGACGTCATAATGGCATGAACAGAAGAAAGTAAGTAAACAATAAAAGTCAAAGGACGGAATGAAATTACCAAGGTAAAATAAGATTTAATACTGTCTCCTTCTGAACACAGAGGTCTGGCTTCATCTTGTGGATGTATAAGGCCTCGAGCACCCATAAATGAAGCTTCCCCCTACTTCGTTTGAGGACGGAGAAACCTTGACTGGCCCTCGCAATCTCGCCACATTGCAAAAGGTGTTTGGCAATGCTGCTGGAGGGTCGCTTACCACTGTTGTTGCCCGTCTTAAGCCACTGAGGGATATGCTCTGCCATTCTTTGGGACAACCTCATCTCCGTACGACCAAGGTATCTACTACCGCAGATACAAGTAAATTGATAAATAATGTTTGATTCAGTCGTAGGAGTGAGTTTGTCTTTGAGATTGGGGCTCCAAAGTCGGCGTGTTATAGGAAGGACACGAATATCGACGGAACAATACACCGAAGAGATTTCATTCCTCATTTTCTTCTTAAGCTAGTCGTGTTCTTGGTCACCCTTGAATGGCACGCGAAGAGTAACCACAGGTTTCTGAGGCCCGAACACAATTGGTTTCACAATATTTTCGGCACTATGTCGGTCGATGAATGACTCGGGGTAGCCATTTATTTGCATTATTTTTTTGAGTTGCATCAATTCCTTGTCTAAATTTTCGGTTGAACAGATGCGACGAGCTCTGCTCCAGAGAGTCTTAATTATTCCGATTTTGTATGACATCGGAACAATACTTCTGTAATTAAGATACAACCCAGTCCAAGTACTTTTATGATAAATGCTTAAGGAAGGTAATCCCGCTTCTCCACGAGTGACCATCACATCGAGAAACGGTAAACAGTCATTCTCTTCCTCTTCCACCGTGAACACCAGATTGCAATGTAGAGAGTTCAATTTTCTCAATACCAATCCGATCGACTGAGAAGTTTCCGCCACCATAAAAATGTCATCGACATAGCGAATGTAAATACTTGAATGATTGTTCAAGGTAGATTGCAGCTTGCTCTCAAAAAAACCCAGGAATATATTGGCGAGCACAGGTCCTAGTGGACTTCCCACCGCTACGCCCTCAATCTGCTTGTAAAACTCTCCATTGAAAAGGAACTGTACATCTTTTATGTACAAGAGGAGCTTAATAATATATATATTCAACATTTCTTTTCAAGAATCACCTTCTACTAAATGTCGGCGATGAGTTACAATTCTTTGCAAACGATATTCATTTCGTGGATATCTTGGTCCCTGGACACGTTTATGTCCGAGGAAGTTTGCATTTTTATTCAACAAGATAAGTTAGAGGACAAGTCAAGTTTTCATGGCAATTTATTACAAAAGAACGAGGGCGAGGAGAAAAAGTTGGTCACTACACACCTTTGCCAGCCAGGCGAATGCCGAGGGCGCTACCACGCAAGACGGCTATGTCAATCCTTTGTTGGAGCCATAGAGTTTCTCGCGTGTCGCCCCTGGCTTCAGAAAGGCGGTGGTCGAGCTTTTTAATGAACGGCTTGGTTACATATCTCCGTAAATCTATGGTCCAGTTCATTGATGTGATCTGTCTTCGATGATATTTCTATGGCTAATCTCGGTGTCTGAATTCAGAAATAGCAATGTCAATACTCGTCTACACTAAATGAAAATGTCGTATGTTTTCAATGTCGTATAGACATCGCATAAACATTGCCATATCCAAGATCTTGATCTGTAAAACACTCAGATCTATGATAATTTTCTGCATAGCCCATGCAGCTTCAGATATCTACGAGTCCAAATTGTGAACTGTAGGAATCACCTAAATGCCATTTTCACTGGGAATGCGAAGATGGACAGTGAAGCGCCAGGACATCAATAGCAGCCGAGACGGCCTTAATTATGCAATTAAGGTCGCCTAATTTGAAATTGGAGATCTATAAACGACTTTCATAGAAAAATAACAGGTGAAATATCGGCTGACAGCAATATATCAATCATGCCTAGATTTTGAAAGCATCAGTGAGTCGTGCTAGGCATGATTACTATTGTAATGAATGCGTGCTATGATTCATGCGTATGTAGAAGTCTGTGGAAGCGTCTGGCTACATGCATAGATAGTGGTCTCTGATTCAGAAGCCGGCAACAAGGACGATTATTACCGGCTCTGGGAAGGCGTAAATGAAATATTACCGCATTGCATTCACTAGGGTTATTAAGGATGCCACAGATAGAGCTAGGTGGACCAATTCTACCTAGTTCTATCAACTTTTGAAGGCCGGGACGCCGAGGTACTTGTCCCTCACCACTCAGGACAATATAACCAAGAAACTTTTATTGATGAGCAACATAACGTGAGCGCTTTCGAGGCCTCTAATCTTGCGTACAGCGGCCGAGATGATGATAGAATGATTGTGTGTACAGTATGAGACGTATTCACTGGACAAAATGAAGATATCTGCAAGACATCAAGACAATGATCGACGGTAATATTCCAAGGTAATAATAGACTATAGATAAACTCTTTTTGGAAACTCAAAGGAGGGGCACGCTTCAAAATACACTCGCGGTCAAAATGTTTGCAACAGTGCACAAAAAATACATCTTCCAAGTACAAAGCAGCCTTTCATTTCTATTTCTATGTGCTTAACTTCTGCTTTGCTCTCAAACAAGACGATATAACTAAAACAACATATTTGCAGGGCTCCTACAATTTTCAGACCATTTATAAGGTGATTTGGGAACATTGTAAGTCATGCATAGGTGTACGTGCTAATATTAGTGATTTTCCATGATATGCATGTCGCCTGCTTTTTATTCTCACATACTTGTTGTTAGTTCTCTTTCGTCAAAACTGCGTCTTGTTCAAATTAAGCTGACAGTTTTCATTGACATTCACAAGAAAATAAGTACTGTGATCGGAACGGAGCGGCTTGACATTTTGGATTTGTTCTTTGATTGCTGATAGGATCAATGCTTTTTTTCTTTATCACCATTCGCTAAATTGCTATTGTCTGGGCAGTGACTGCATGTTGACGCATGAAGCACGATTGTAGTCACGGCGTGTCCTTGTTCCAATTGTTTGTCAACTCTTCGACTGATCAATGTATCGAAAAGTGTCAACAATAGCACTGAACGTGCAAACGCAGCTCAGCAGCGATCATACAGCTGCAGCTAGTCGGAACGATTAGTGGTGAACTTTTGTTACCCGTCTAATGGCTGAACGTCATGACAGAAAAAGGCTTGAGATCAAGACTCTATATCAGAATACAAGTTTAAGCTTGACTGAAATTGGTCGACGCTTGAATGTTGACAAATCAACTGTCTCTAGAGTTGTCAAACAACTTCGTGAGTCTGGCACATTCGAGACTCAGTACAGCAATTGTGGCCGCAAACCCATCTTGAATGAACGTGATCATCGTCGAATAAGACAGACTTGTGTGAAAAATCCACGATACTCAGCAAATGATATTGTTGAAGAGGTCGGTGCGGAATGCTTAGATCGACAATGAGAAGAGTCCTCAATGAGATTGGATGCAAGGCCCACAAACCTGGACGTAGGCCTTTCATCAATACTTCGCAAATGGAAAAGCGGCATAGATGGGCTCTTCAACATCTCGACTGGACTGTTGACGATTGGAAGAGGGTCATTTTCAGTGACGGTACAATAACTGAAATACGCGATGATTGCCCCAATATGTCAGAATTGTGGATGGACACGAACTTGTGCCTGAACACTTCATAAGAACTACGAAGCATCCAACCAGCGTCATGATATGGGCCTGTTTCGGTTGGAAAGGGACCGGTCGCTGTCATGTTATAGAACGTCGAATGAATTCTGAGTGCTATATCAACGAAATTGTGGACCGCCGCGTGCAGCAGCAATTGCAGGAGTGGTTTCCGGATGGATCCGGCTATTTTCAGCAAGATTACGCTCCTTGCCATGTGAGTCGAAGGAGTATGACTCATTTCGACGAGAGAGGCATACGACTTCTGCCTTGGCCCCCATCATCACCGGATGCGAACCCCATCGAGAACCTCTGGTCACTGGTAAAACGAAGGCTAAAGTCATCGAGATGTTCGTCGAAGTCTGCTTTAATAGCAGCCTTTATTCAAGTCTGGAACCACGATGAAGAAATTCAGCAAATGTGTAAGAAATTGATTCAATTGATGCCTGACAGAATTGAAGCCATATTTGCGTCGAAGGGTGGTTCTACTCGATATTGACTTTCAGAATCACAAAATACATATTTTTGAATTGGAAGAGTTGTTCTTGCATATAAATTACTTAAAAATAATAGGAACACTGAGTAGAGGTAGGTGGGCACGACATATTCTAATAAGACGGAAATTCCAAATTACATACTGTGTTGCAAACTTTCTGTCCGCGAGTGTATATAATGCTTCCGCATATAAACATATCCGCAGAGATACAGATATGTTGGATGAGCACAAAATAGGAAAATAGGTCACGAAATGTACCTTTAAGGTCATCATAATCAGTCACATGTTTTATGGCTGAGAATGTACACGATCCACGGATTTGGTTACGAATCCAACGTGGCAGATGCTCCTCGAAAGCGCACAAGTAACACTTTCCCATTAATGAAAGTTTAGTCTACTAATTTCAAATTACAAAAAATAACTTACCTCACCCATCATCTTAACAAATATAATCTAACATTAAACATTTATCTTAATTAATATAAATATTTAATACTCAATACATTTCCCACAAAACTTTATTTTTCACCAACTACTATTTAATTAATTAAATATAATATCAATCCAACTCCAAAACAATAAATCACAAATCATCTTTTATATACAACAAAAAAAATACTACACAAATACGTTTATTCTTCCCATTTACCACCACCTTAGCGTCTATATAATACTTTTCATTTTTGTGTATCATTACTTTTATTATACCTATTTCCATGCATCCACCTACACAAAAAATCTCACTACTCGATCCTCCAATCCAATCAAACCCATATGTCTAATTTTATTTCTCCTCTGCTCTTTTCCGCATAGTTATCTCTCCACTCACACCCGCTCCTCTCGCTCTCTCACGCAGATATATTCTTGTGTGTATATTCCACTACCCTCTATAACTACACCCCCAAAACTAATTGATATATTATAACAAATAACACCCCTCCCCACACCCCTCCCTTAGACTTTACACTAAAGATCTTGGAGTAGAGATGTGTTCCTCTCTCTCGCTCTCCTAACGCGATTCATTATAAAGATAGATTGTGTGTAATTATAACATCAAAAATCACTACTACACCAAATAAATCAATAAAACAAATGTCCCCTACATTCAGTCTGTGTGTGTGTGCCCGCAAAGACCACTCAACCTAATATATGTTCCTTGATACTTAATTACCACGACATCTAAAATACCATATATATATAGATACAGTGAGTAGATAGACTAGTAAATGTGTGTGTGTCGTCACTCATATATAGAAGATCAGATATATAGATATATAATCTCATATCTACGATTTTGACCATACTCACCCACCCATACACCAAACAAAAAAAAACACCCCCCAAAAACAACACAAAACAATTATATTATACTGTGTGTGTATATAATAATGATTATTTTATTAGCTGCTATAAATATATATAACATATAGTCAACACCTGTACTCCAACCAACCAAAAACAATAATACTCTTAAAACATAAAAAAAACAAAACACACACAGAGAGAATAATCATCAGATAGAGAAAGAGATAAGATAATTGTCTCTCGCTAAATAACTATGTTAGATAACAACATCAAACAAACATCACTCTTCGCCCCTCCTCCTTACTCACTCTCTCTTAGAAGAATCTATATGAGATTTGCTCCATCTCTAAGATTGTTATACAGGCCGTCCATACAAAAATAAACCCACTAGTATATAAAAACTACCAATCTCCCCCACAATCAAGTTGTTAACAACAAACAATACCCCCACCATTGTCAGCCACCAGATAGAGATCATAGACTCCCCCCCACCCCTACCCTCAGATACAGATATGCCCATCCAATCTCCCCCTTCTCTCTCTTCCCACCCTTCCATAATCACTAAAATCTCACGCATATCAAGACTCTCTTCCTCTCTCTCGCTCTCACATCAATCAAACAACCCCCACCCCCAAGACGAATGATTAGTTTTCATAGAGATAGATCTTCATAGACTCCTGTGTGTGTATGAGAACTACGCTATAAACTTTCAAACAAATACACCTAAGTTGATCCACTTATTTATATTTATATAGATATATAGATATTCAGAAATATCAAGATATAGAAATTGTTTTGTACCACTCACTCTCCAACACCACATCCCTAGATTATTTTTCTCGCTCTCACTCTTCAACCACTAGACGCCTCCTGTTATGTCTTCACTCACTCACTCTCATACACTCATAGATATCGACTCCCATCTCCATCTCTCTCACTCCCACCCCCCCCCCACCACCATCCAAACACCTCCATGTGCTCTAAATTATATGTCTCTAATACCCACACATTCTACCCTCACACTCACACAACATAAAATATCTCCTACATAGAACTGTTGAAATTTGTAGATATATTCCTCTAATTCTTAATTTATTATTTAAACACATAGAGTCTCCTCCTGTGAGCTCAGAGACGTACCCCCCCCATAATCCCCCCACTCTCTCACTTTAAAATTAATCCTAACATGTTATCTTTAACTCGTATATTGTATATTAGTTTACTATTTTATTGTGTATAGCTTACTTTTTTTTTTATTTTTTCAAATTTTTATTGATAATGTGTGTGTAAAGTAGAGGATTACAAAATTAAAGAAGATGTCTTTGAATTATGATCTTTATTATCCTTTTATCTCCATATGTGCTTCTTTATGTTCTGTAGTTCTTTATTTTAATTGTTCGCTCGTTATTAGGACTACAATCTCTCCGCTCTCATATCACCTATCCACAGCCTCTAATACCTCTTATATATAGATCCCACTCTTATTAATAACTCAAAAATATGACTCTCCAATGCTCAGCGCTCGCGCGCATATGATATATCCTATTATTACCAACCACTCTCACTTCAAGTGTGTTCTACACATACCTATATAGATAGATATATATAAGATGCCATTTCTAAATTATATAAGATCACTTAGTGAGGATAAAAATGTCAATTATATAGATATTGTTTCTCTTAACATTAACATACATTCAACTCTAAACTCATCTCAAAACACGTATTCAATATATTTTATATATATGATCTCTATATATCAACTCCCATAGATAGACACCACCATCTCTACACTCTCTCACTACTCTATCTATCTTCCAAACCACTAATATATTATATATATATATATAGACTATATGTGTGTCGCTACCTCTTCTACGCTCTCTCTCACTCCTCTCTCAATATAGATATAAAGTGTGCTAAACGCTATCATCTCGCACACACTCGCACTTTAATTTTCCTCCCTCACTCATACCCCCTGTGTGTGTGTCCTTCCCCCTAACAATCTAACACGCTCTCTCACCCTCCTCTCTTCTCTCCTCTTCCTCCATCTACAGATATAGACACTGTGTGTTTTCATATGTGTGTGTTATACTCTCCTACGCTCTCACCACCCACATATGTGTGTAATCTAACGCAAATAATAAAAATAGAGAGTGTAGATAGATACTCGCTCACCTCTCACATCGCCCACATAAAACATCTCCTCTCCACAATTTATACCATATAATCCTAGATGTCAGATGTGTGTCATACTCATCATAGAGATATATATAACAGTTACTTCTTTTGTATTCTTTAGTATAATATAAGTTTCCACCAAAAAATCTAAAACATAACCATAAAAATATGTGTGTGCCTCACTACGCGCGCACTCTCACTCTCACAACATTGTGTACTCTCACTCACTCTCACTACTCAATTACTCCCAAATGAGATATATATATAGATAGAGATATATAATTATATTCACTCCATCTTTCTTTACATTTCTAACCTCCTAATACTCATAGATATAATAAGACTCTCCTCTCTAACTGCCAATACACACACACCAACGCAATAATATTCTATTATAATCAACTTCCCTCACTTCATTATAAAACCCATAAATCCTCCTTTCCTCCCAGAGCTCACTATGTGCGCACTGTAACGCTGACATCTATGTCAATTTTTCACTCACATCAACAATATAAATCCCCACAACCCCATCCCCTCACACTGTATCTGTGTCATTAATTAAGTCTCACACTAATCTCACCCACTCTCTCACACCAAACTGTGTCATACCTATGTGTCTATAGATTAACCACATCAATCACCTCTCATATATAATCTCCATGTAAACTCACACAGATATTCTAAGATTCTTAAATGACATTGAGAATATATACAAGAGATATGTAATGACATATAAATGAGAAATCTCGATAGATCACACATATTCTTTCCTCCTATAATATTAAATACGTGTGTGTTCTTTCACACCTCATAACCCCACACTCATATATATATGTGTGTCATGATAATATATATATATATCAAATTTTGTATCGCGCACCTATTAAGTTCAGAAGCATATAATTATTATAAAAATTATTCTGTCGCATCATTCTAAAATCTCTCATATAGATATCCAAACTCCCTTAAAAACCCCCCCTCCCCCCCCCTCCCCCTCCCTCCCCCCCCTTCCTTTCTAAAAAAAACACAATCCCCCCAAAATTACCACTCACACTTAACCTAAAAAAACACACTAATGTGTTGTGTCCCCCTCTAGATATAGTCTTATATATCTCCTTGTGTCAAAATCAACTCTCAAAACTCCAAACTCTATAACCCCCAACTCTCTCTCTCTAATCATATAAACTCAATACAAAAATCAACTATATAATAAAACCCTTATCTCTAACTTAATCATATAACCAAAAAATAACACTCAACAATAATATATACGTCTAGAATGTGTTCACTCGCACACTCAAAAAACATCCATATCCCCCAATCAAACTCACACACTCACTCTACTACCTAGATCTGTGTGTAACTCATAAGTGATCTTTTTTTTCGTCCTAACTCCAACACCAACAGTTTCTCTCCCACCCCCCCATCCAAACCATGTAGAAATACCAAGATAAATTATTTATTTATTCTTCATTTCTATATCGTGAATTTATATCATTTATAAATGTGTATCACCCTTTACATTATCCACTACTCAAAAAACAACTAACAAAAATACCGACAAAGTTCCATCCAAATCTATAAACACTCTGCACGTTGTACTTGTGTCTCCGCACTCCTGCGACACAGCACTTTTATTATCTATAATAACTAATTTTTTTTTAAATATTTGTTAAATTTTAAAAATCAATACAACTCGTCGCACCATAACATACCATCACTCTCACATATAGAAAAAAAAACATTCACTCAACTCCTTCACTCTCATCATCTCTCATCTGTGTAGTGAGAGTGGTGAGATAAACTGAAAATATCTCTTTCACACACCCCAACCCCTCACAACCTCATTAACTCATGTCTCTAACAACGAAATACATACATAAATCACTCAAAACTACACTATATCTCATCATATAATAGCATATCTCTACACTCCCACACCCCCACTCTAAAAACAAAATCATATATATAATATACTATAGATAAATATATCCCCTATATATATACACTATCTTCTCCACTGTATAAATTCATACTCCCACCTCACATTAATATTGTCTTTCTAATAGTCATACAGAATTCTCTCTTTATTTTATATGTGATTTAACAATCAATAAAGAAGACATAATTTTACGATTTAGAGTATTAACATTAAGTAATTTAAATTGTTTATGTCATGTATACTATATCATTAAGAAATTTCATCATAAGTCACTAACTCCTCGCTCTAACTATCTAGAACATAAGATCATATTCCCTCGATGAGATATCTCTTCAGTAGATATCAACAATCACCTATACCACCTTTTCAAATCAATCCACATCAGAGAGTATTATAATGTGTTAAATATATAAGATATATGTGAGATCGAGCACCCCAGATCCCCCATATATACAACATTATATGTTTAATGTATCATACAAATCAACTCACGAAACTCATCACACACTCTCCTCTCACACACACACACATCATAAAACAAACCAACAACCACCCACCCAATAGTATGAGTATATCTATATAGATCACTACGTCTACATCATTGTTCACTAGTAGACCTAACACTATAGATATCTCAAGATCCCTGTAACTAGTTATAGACATTATATATCTACACTCTCTCTCTCCCACTCACAGATCACAATCTCTCTCTCACCCTCAACACACTCATCACAGAGATATGATATAAACCAACCTCTTAAATACACTCTCACACACACACCCCCTCATACTACTACAACCACCACCACCACCACCACACTCACCAAGATATATATACACTCTCTCCCCCAATTCAACTACCCAACCACATACCACCTACACATCACCACTTACCCTCTACACTACTACATCTATCTAGTATAGATATATATATATATACAATCTGTCAAGATCGCAGATTCAATTATGACAAGTATCTCTCGCCCTATAACAAATATATAGAGAGAACTTCGCATTATTACAGTGTGTGTGTCAGATATATCATTCCACCACCCATGTATATCACTCCTACTCTTCCCCCACTCACACACACTCACTCCTTTTGTACTCTCGCGCCCTTATATATAACCCCTTAACTATACACTTAGCTTAGCTCATCAAATTTAATTTGTCCCAAACCTCCCTCCCACACATCCCCCCCAAAATTACCCACCCCTCACTAGAGCTCGCTCGCTCTCACACACACATCTCTCACAACTCACTCTCACACACACACTCTCTCCTTAGTTTTAGTTTAAATATTTTAACATCGCTTTCATAATCTATTTCTCCTCCACTATATGTACTAATAGATTCTTAGAAATTTCATCGATGAACTCTCATCTGTACTCCATTACAATAATTATCACGTACACCAGTAAATTATCTAAATTACTCTCATATCTCTTACACCGCTTCTAGTAACACTGCACCCCAACTCTGACGTACCATCCTCAACCGTAAATTTATTCAACACAATCATAAACCATAACTGAATCCATAAATTACGTTAATCACCACAGAGATAATATTACCATACATTTTTATCTTCCACCGAATTAACTCTCACTTACTATCTATTAGATAATCCATCATATTTTAAATCTCTCTCATAATTGAGTCTACAACCTCCACTTTATGACCCAAAAGACATCACTCACTCATATGTAAATTCTTCTCTTCTTTAAAATTTATTACCACTATATTCATATGTCAACAATATACATATAGCACCTACAAAATTCTCTTAATATCAGTAATAACAACATCACGGTTAACCATACTTCAAAATGATTTCTACGCATCCAAAGACCCCTATTGCATATGCACATCCTTTAATGTACTCCAATCTATTTTTCTATAGTTTTCAAGATGTAGCTTGTTACTACATACTCATACGCAGAATACCTCTACTTAACCAACAATCATTACTCCTCATTCCTATCAACTCTATTATAACAATCCATATATAAATAATTTTAACTTCATCCCCTCTCTCATCAAACTTATTATTATTAGTCTACAGACTACTAAGTAATGATCCATGTGTCTTGTGAAGTACAACTATATGAGTGTAAACTAATTTCTCTCAGACTAGTTGTGTATTATATCAGAATATGACGAGCCTATTACATAAGTAATATATATGATTTTAATCTCAATAATGTGAATCAACTCACATATCTTATTCTCCATACGCAAAATCATATCAGTCATCACAAGAATTCAAATCTTTTAGTGTATACTTAACAACACCACTACTCCATTCTCTATTCCATCCCCCATCACTATATTACGATCATCCATATAAAAACAACCCCCGAGCTCCCAACCTAGCCTCATTCTACCACCTCCCCCCCAACAACAATCCCCCAAATCATCGAACCCATAACTCTAACTTCTCTCGCCATTATTAATTCATTCTAGTATAAATCTGTTCTCTACTATGTCACTCTCCCGCAAGTTATTATTGTAACGTCATATTGACTCCCAGTTGTGTCAACTCTCCTTCTCCATTGATACTCTCTTGAAATTATTTAGAATCTAAGCAAGCATTACCGCTTCATAAAAATTACTGATCTCCTCTGATTATTAAATCAAACTTCCTTAAATATTATATAACTCACTTCTATCATTCTAAAAAATACATGTTTATACCTCCTTACAAGTCAATAATCTATCCAATCAAAAAAAAGAACATAAAAATTAACTATGTCAATCTCTCTCCCTTATCTTACGCGCTCAGATTGAACCCTTTCTATCATCGATTCTGCGCATCGTTAACTACCAGATCTCTTTCTCTCTATTATTCAGCGTAAAAATTGATACAATGTATTATCATGTCTCTCTAAGGAAATGATCAAAATATTTCATTTTCGACTCATCGCTCTCTCATGTCGTCTAAGTTTTTTTTTCCAACACACCTCACTCTTACTCCCACCTCAACCCCACAACTCCACCAACTCAGACCTCCTAACTCTTACCTGTTATAGTCTCTCTATGTTACACATAACCTCCTCCAATCATGTACTTTCTCTCTATGTTCACTTCACCAAGATACTATCCACATTTAATACACACCTCCTCATTACTATTCTCTTCTTACATAGTATCTACATAACATCACTACTATTAACATCACTACCTACCTCTTATACTTTATCCCCTGATCCCTCCCCCACATCTCCAATGTCTTATCATATAGATCTTTTACTCGCACTGTGATCATATTTAATCTCTCAAATAACAATTAATCCTATCTGACTAGCCAATCAATGTCTTACTTTATTCCTACTTCACCACAACACTTCTAATTCATGTAACCTTGATTTTCACAACTACTCACAATTTAAACCTCAAATAGACTATAAACCATACTCCTCTCTCTCCTCGCACTCAATCTTGTTAACAAATAATGTCCTGTAACTCTTACACTTAACTATCACTTTAATTTAATATTTTTATACCAACTACTCTAATATCTATCTCATATTATTCTAACTGTACCTTATTTATATCAATAAAACATTTTTTCCCTCCTCTTCAGATAATCCACTCATATAAATATATGTCTTAAAAAAGAGACTCTTTCTAACCTAACACGCCAATAAAAATTCAAGAGACTCGAAAGTTCCAAACTACTATACAAATATATTAAGCACTCAACTCCACCCCAAACTCATTCTAACTCATATCATTTCATGTTAACTGTCTTTCCAAACTCCACCACAAATCATTTCCATAATTCTCTACACCCTAACTCACGCTGTGTGTGTTATAGTAATAGATTAATTTAAAGTACTTTGTTAACTCCACCTCCACCCATATAGAGAGATAGTATATAACATATATATAGATTATAGATAGAGATAACACTCCACTTTAGTAGAGAAACTCACCCTTAACCTCACCTATAGTCATCACATACACTAAACTAAAATTCACAAAAATCTTTTAAAAAACACCCAACCCCTAAATTACACCACTATCTTAGAACCTCTCACTCACCTATACAGATCCCACACCTCCCTAATATATAGAGAGTTTTTTCTATCAGCAAATTTCTCTTCCAATCCACCCCCCCCTATACTCCATAGACTATTAGTCTCTCTTTTCTCACACACACACACTCCAATACTATAATAGTGAACCCACCACCCCCACCAATATCCACCATCAACAAATTCTACTTCTCTGCGACCATCCATCTAACACGCATCTTATGTGTCGAATCGCAACTCAACTCTAAAACTCTCATGTATATATCGTGGTCAACATCAACTGTGTCGCACTCACTCTCTCAACCTCTCAATGTGTCAAAGATATAATATATATATATATAAACACCCTATCACAAACAACACATAAATATATACCACACACACTGTTCATATATCATTACATCAACAATCTATCATCAAATCCACCCAATACATTAACAATACCTATTAAGATTCTCATCTATCATTTTTATTTCATACTTTCTACGTGTTTATCTAATATAATTTCTCTAATCTATAATTTAGTTCATAGTCTCTCATAATTAAGATATATCCTGTATATTCAATGTAAAAGAATTCTCAGAGACTCACACTCCACACTCTCTCTCACACACACTCTGTGTAACTCCTATAGATATAATACCAACCCCCCCCCTTCACACAAAAATCCCCACCTACCTTATATACCAATCTAACTTCCAAAAATAAAAATATCCACTTCAATCACATAAACATCCACACCAAATTACAACTAAAAACACAATCACTCAATGTAATGTGTGTTTGTGTGTCCACATATGATACTCTCCATATACACAATTACATCACTCACTCTCTCCTCTCACACCCAAACCCTCCCCACAAAAACCCATAACTTTCTCTATAACTGTCCACAGCTCTGCTCGCTCTCACACTCCTTATACCTCACACTAACTTGTGTTGTGTGTGTTGTGTCGACTTTAACCATCACAAATCATATAAAATATTATCTACCAACCTCCCACCTATCTACACCTCACATATATGTGTGTTATATTATACCCCCATCCCAACCTTACCACTAGAGAATTAACCCCAATATCGACATCTATAACCAGTTATAGTCTGTATAATATCTTTATTTAAAAATCCAATACACAAAATACAGAGAAGAGTTATAGTCTCTGACAAAATTATATACTATACCCCTCCGTCCCTGTGTATAATATTCTCCACCCAACCAGCTCACACATACTCTTTAATTGTTTCAAACACTCCGCTCTCACTCTAGAGATATATATATACTCTCTCACATACACTTCATCACACACACATGTATCCACAGATTTGTCACGTCCACACACATCACCTATACAACCTTCCCTATCACCCACCAATAAAACCCTCACTTTAATTTGATTTTTATTTTTAAGAGAATATTCTCTGTCTCGCTTGGCTTTCCTGTTCTATTTTTACACCCTACCCCATCCTCATACTGTGTGTTGTGTGTGTCAAAGATATATAACATTGTGTTTCTCCCAACTTCCTCAAAAACTCACATATATCTCTGTCAACTCTCGCCACCCAATTGTTATAGTCATTCAAATAGTAATATAGCGCTCTTATAGATAGATATTTGGCTGATACTCATCATACAATCTGTCATTCCACCCCCAACCCACCTAATCCTAGAGATCTACTCTCTCTCTCTCTACTCTCTCATCACTCACACTCTACTACAAAATTTGAGCAATCATCTCCACACATTTACCCACCCACGCTTATACTCTACCATGTGTGTGCACTACAGTCTCCCTCACTCTCTCATTATAAAAAGATACATCTCTCATGTTACATCACACATCTATGTATGAGATTCGCACATCATACAAAAATATATATTACTTATTCTCTTTTCCATTTTCGACTCACTCACGCGCTCTCTACGATGTCACATATTGTTTTTTAATAGTTTATCCCCCTCTCCCGTGTTGTGTGTGTCCGCTCAGCCTGTCGTGTTACTTCATCACTAAATAGATACTATTTTCCTTTATTTTTTATTTCTTATATATTCAAATCTCAATAACCCTCACTCATATTCGCACTGTGTGTAGTTCATCTCTCTACGAGCGCGCTCTTTCTCGCTCGCTCTCTTTTCATTCCTCCACCCCCACTAGAATATGATTAAAGAGATATCCCCTCAACAGTGCCCTCTTCCCTCCCCCTACTTATATAGATGAGATCCTCGCTCTATTGACTTTTTTCTACATATCTATTTATTATTGTATAGCTTAAGTTTTGTTTATTTTTACAATCTTTTATAAAACCGATACTTATATAGAGATAGTACCTCCAATGTCTTTCACTCCCCTCTGGTGTATTTATCACTCCCTTAACCCTTTTACTCACTACGCTCGCACATGTATGTGTGTTTTCCATGTGTGTGTTATATATAAGTCACTACTCACATCTCCCTATCCGAAATACACGCGTGAGTACTACTCTCATCATCTCTGCTGCTCTCTCTGCTTTAATAAATATCGCACACGCTCTCGCTTATATTCCACGTGTGTGTGTGTGTCTATCACTCTCACTCTCTACTTAGAACTTTCTTCCATATATTCAGTAGTTATCCTCAATTTATATCTCAGATACACCACCCCCCAAACAAACATCCCTAAAAATTCCTCCCCACCGACTCTATGATATATATATTCACTCTCTATAGAGATATAGACAACTATATAGATAGATATATAGAGATATTAAATGAGTACTCTTTTAAGATTACCTCGCATATTTTATTGTCTTACATGTCATCACTTTCCAGATTCTAACTTCCAAAACTTTATATCTTACTACTACCAATCTAATAAACAAGGAGAGATATAGAATACGCTCTATCTCACTCCCTATTTCTCCTTATAAACCACTCAGAGAGAGATGTGTACTCGCTCACTCTCGCACTATACCTCCCACAACCTAATTCCATATCAATCCTACCCCCACGTAGATAGTTCACCCACACACATTCTTGAGACACACAACTGTATACAATACAAACCTCATCAAAATGACGCTCGAGCCTGTACCCCTCATTTCATTATATCCACACTGCACCGACTAGAACTCTCGCTACTCTCCACGCACGTCACACACTCTCAACCATCTATATATACAATCTCTCACATATATAGTCCGTGTGTGTGTGTGTGATTGTTATGTCACACACAAAAACAATTATCCTTAATTCTCCTTCTTCTCTCCAGCTCACTCTCGCCTCGCACATCTCTCTCTAGCGACACATCACAATATGACTCAATTCAATAACACTCTCACATATAATAGTATCACGTTTTTCTGACCTGAGATAGAATAGTCCATACTGTGTGTCACACACTCATCGAGTGTCGACTAATCAATGATAGACTCTATACCTCACAAACTCGAGTATGTAGTATTAGAAATGAACTTTGACGCGCCTCCATGTGCATCACATTAAATATTTGAGTAGATATGCTGAATTTTCCATCTCCATGATCCTTACTCACGCTCACAAACCTCTGTTTAGTCAGTGTCGAGTCTCGCGGATACGTAGAGAGACACACCACCTCCCACACGTGCTGTTTGCCTGTATATGAGATGAGAGTAGAGATGTCTCTCGCGCATCACGCTGTAATTTTTTGAAGAGATATAGAGAGAGAGATTGTGTATTTGCGTGGGGTGCGGTGAGAATGCAGAGATAGAGAGAGAGAGTGTGTGTGTGTAGGTGCTGTGTGTTACAGATTTGGGCAGGCTATGTGGGCGAAGATATTCGCGTATGAGGTATGTAGAATGAGCGCCACACATTTCAACCTATCATAGTTGGAGTGGACTATAGAAGCTCCTATCGCGTCCTTTAGGGAGTGTGTAGAGATGTGTGTCTTGACTCGTCTCTCCCTTCGCGCGCTCCTCGCAGACTGTGTGTGTGTTGTTTCGCGCAGTGTGTGTGTGTGACGCGCAGTGAGTGTGTGTTGGATTTTTGATGTCATAGATTTTAGGTTCAGTAACAATGCATATATTACCTTTCAAATGATCAGCCTAAATCGTCTGGCGCTACGCGCCGACGATTTAGGCTGTCATTTGAAAGGTAATATATCTTCATTGAGATGTCGTATAGACAGCGTATTAACATTGCTATAAAGTCAATTAAGATTTAATCAGGGAATCCAAAAAGTGTTAACCTACTTAATGAATAGAATTGTAAGTGCGAGAAGTACCCAGGACACCGGTGCACGATAAATATCTAAAGAGAATGACAACTATTAAGTAAAAAAAGACACCAACACCGTGGATGGTGCTGGTAGCGTTCTATCAATAATAATAGGACAATATGCTGTCGATATCACTTAGAGATGACTTCTGACTTCACTGAAGCGCCAGCGTGGCCTAGTGAAGAAGATGCGAGCTCGTCTCCACCGCGGACCTCGGTTCGATTCCTAGGTCAGGTGAGTGCGGTTGGGGAATGAAGGGTGTTGGTGTCTTGTATTGACTTAATAGCTGTCATTCTCTTTAGATATTCAATATACTACGACTGACCTTTCTTTACAGGTGTCCGATGTACAAGTATAATTGCTGTTGGAGTTTAATAGAAGGCAAACCGGAATATTGTGGTTTTTCAAAGAATCAAATATCTCTCGATTCTTATCATTTACAATACTTGTTATCATTTGCTTCTATAACTTACTTTTTCTGAATTATATCCAACATAGTTGCTTCTTTATTCATATCAACGGAAACATGACAGGAGTTGATAGAAAATTATTTCTGTGGATGATTCCCTTCAAATCGTGCACTCATAACACTCATTCAACCGTATTGAAAACAATAGGCTATTGTACCTAGCCACGTCAATATGTCTTATTAGAGTAGTTTGTGACAATGCATTGAAATTTCCATATTTTATTGCACCTGATGATATTAAAACAGCTGTGAACAATACTAGCGTCATGTCTTCAAACACACATCTCTCCTCATAAAAGTTACATTGAATGGGAAGACTTCATTCTCATATATTAGATACAAATATGCAGCAACCTCAGATATTTCATCTCCGCTTCGATTCCAGTTTATGATGTACTCTGAAGTGCAAGCAAGAGTAACTTCAAAGTACACAGGCTGCATGCCAGTGAATTCGAACGAATGAGATTTCCAGCCGTTTACTGATGAACGGGGAGTTCTCGCAACCACCGTTGAACGGAACAAAGAATTTGTCGTTTATGAACTGAACTGAACTGAGGTTTCTCAAATTTCTGCGTTTACTAGCGGAAATGTGTTCTCATATTGGCATTTCGTCATTCATATGTGACGTTTGAAATGGGATTGACGACTCAAATTTGACGAGGGATTGACGAGGGATTGGTCAATGACAAATCAGCTTGCGACTCATTTTCATTTTTGGGAATTTCTGCGAATGTTTGCAATATTTATGTCAAAATGTAGGGTGCGCAATGTATTTGACATGCATGAATTGTTCTTCCGGTTGCTCTAAATCCGATGCAATATAATATTTTCAGAGTGACTTCAAGCATGCAACACCTTTTTTCACCAAACCTTCAGAAAAGATTATGGGCATCTGAATAATCATACCGGCAACAAAAACTAAGGGAATTACAGCGTGTGCCCACTAGTTACCGGGACATAATTCATGTAATAGCAATAAATAAACTGTCTTCCCAATTTAGACATTAGGTTCCATGAAAAGAATATACAAATTTGCAAACTCCCATCATAAAAAATGATGATCGTGCACTGTACGTCATGGGTAGTTGATGCAGTGTGGCAGCTTTGCCTTTGGGCTCAATAGTTTTAAGCCTTGAGCATTTTAATGAAAGAATACCATTCACGGCGTAGATTCAACGACAGCTTACCCTTTTGGTTTTTCCAATGAAGCAATGAGTGGATGGCAGGAGGCATCAACGTCTGCATAATTTTTCACAGCTCGTTATTTTTTCATGGTAAGAATGTGCGAGCACTTTTTTCGATAAAAGTACGAGTAGTCACGCCTCCTCAAGTTGCGAAGTATCCTCGGGGCTCGGGGTAGCACGAAAGGATAGGATAAGGAATGAATAATAACGCGGAGCACTCGGGATTCATCCGATTGATGGAATCATGCGGCGGCGCAGACTGAGGTGGTACGGGCACGTGGTACGGAGAACTCGCGAATACCAGACCCAAACAGTAATGGGAATGCCTGCGCAGGGCCCTGCAGAGGGCTGCCAAAGAAATCATGTGAGCGCTAAGTGCTGGAGAACATTAAGATAATTAGAGCCTTAACCGTGGATGCATTGGACCGCTCGAGATGAAAGAGGAAAATTAGGTCGCTCTTCACTGGGACTAGGCCTTTCAAGGTGAGCAAGGTCAGCAATAGGCCTTGATGATGACGATGCGAGAGTAATTGATATTGAACATGACCTCAAGCACAAGTCGTATCTGACATAGTCTGCTTCTCCTATACTGAAGTAGCCTATCAACTCTACCAATATAAATATGAACAAATAAAAAATAAACAAAGCGGAAATTGCTTTGAAAATGACAGTATGATGAAGGGCAGAATAATGAAAAGTGCTGATTGATAGCGTGAAGTATCAAGTTTTCACTGGGACACTGAATGCGGTCGATGCGCTCAAGTACCACATCACCATAAAATTTGACAAGCACATCTCCATGTCTTGCAAAGTGAACGGAAGAGAACTAAGCAACCTGACGTTTTTCAATGGCTTAATGCCAAATTGAAATGAACGGCGAGCGAGCTGAGTGAATGAGCAAAATCGCTAAATGAACTAGGAACTGAGCTATCTGAAAAAAAGGCCTCGTTCGAATGCACTGCTGCATACTTTTCAGTGCGATAGTCATGATATTCATCCACTATATGGTAGTGCACATTTGCATGAATCAATCCATCATCTGCAGCTACTAGACGCTAGGAGAATGAAGAAAACAGTTGACCCATTCAACCCTCTGATACCATTATTACGATGTCACAAAACTTGCAAATTTGAACATTTGGTGATAGAGAATTTATTTATCTGAGGTGATTATTTGACATAATCCTGTCCGAGGGCCGAAGAAGCTCTGAGGCTATAAAGTGTATAAATGACCAAAGAAATCAATGCATCAACTGTTATACAAGCATCTTTGCCGACTGCAGGCAGCGAGAGCTGTCGGTTACTCCCTTTCGTCCTGTTTTGGCGCCCACTCATCATGTTTCGCTTGCTTTGAGCCTACTTCGTCTATTTTTCTTTTTCTTGCTTCGCGGACTTATTTCTCCAGCTTTCTGCGCTTCCTCATTGATATCACTCGACGTCAGTCCCCACATGATTACGGTCCACGCGTATTTAATTGTATTGACATACAGCGTACAAGTGAATATCCGAATACAGTTTGGCGCTACGTTGCCTTGACTCATCGCTTGGGCATTACGTCGGATCTCACCGTCTTTGTCCGCTTTCGACCTCCTTTGTCGCCCTTCTCCGGACTCCCATTACGACACACGGAGAAACATGTAATCTCTGCCTCCCGCTCTCCCTACTCCAAGTTATGAAGTTTCTTTCCTTTTTCTTGCGTGTGAATGCTGCGTCTAGACAAGGATGTCTTATATGTAGGGCAGACTGTGACTGAGATTGCTTGAGATGATGTACAGACTGCTGTGTCGCATTTTGCAATGTTGCGAAACAATATTTTTGTGCAAACTGTGTTTTGTAAGTGCGTCAACCGAATAACCTTGTGTTATTATATTATTATAATATATAATAACATATATAATATATATATTATATAATATAATATATATATTTATAAATATATAAAGATATTATTATAACTGGGCGCTTGGTACACGCGATAATCAGAAATTCGGGCGTTTCGTACATTATAACAAAAATCAGGGCGCTCTGGACAAAATTCAGGAAAACAAGGCGCTTGGTGCAAAATTTTTATTTTAGCTCTAACTGCATATTCATTTATATATTAGAAAACGTCATGTTATGTAACGTTATGTAACGGAGCCAAAACGCATGAAAGAGAAATTTTGAATTTCCAAAAAGATCGCTTGGTACAGCAAGTGTACCAAGCGCCCTTATCAATAATTGGTCTCTATACCTTTCCATAACTGGAACATATAAGGAGTGTCTACAGACTCACCAATATACCAATTATATTTGTACAATGTACCAATTATACATGTAAGTATAGAGAGTAGTTACCCGGTTTGGAACCGGCCGCCAGTCGGCTTTAGCAACGCTGGCACCGGCCGACCCGCTTTGAATACGCCGGCCTCCGGCCCGGCCCAGACCGGTTCCAACTCTGGTAGCTACCCTAATCCAATTCAAAGAATTAATCTTTTCAAGAGCGTAAATACATAATCAAGTTGCCATTAAAAGAGATATCAACATGATTTTAATGTAGTAGTTATCGTCGAAAATGTTTTCTCTATGCATCTCTGTTGATGGTTACCTCTGATGAAAGAGGAAAATTCACCCCTACTTCTTACAAGCGAACTGTGCTTGACTTTAGCACAATAAAAATGCTATTCTTAAAAAATCTTGAAGACACGTAAAATAGGAGATCAAAGGCTTTTTAACATTTTGGATTTCATACGAGACTTAGAACGGTGGAGCTCTTGAAAACTTGACTTTGAAAAGGATTTAGAAATTGACAAGACTGGCTAGGGATAGCTTAATTTCAGAAGGTTATTACACAGACGATATTGAATAATTCAATACATGTACCAAGTGCAGTGTGTCCTTCAAAATTTGTAGATTTGCGGGTCTACTCTACCACAGGCATATCAGTGCATGAAGCATTCTTGTGCCTCAAATTTCAGTTGAGAAACACAGGTGCCTTTTCTTATTATTAGGCTCTGTTTTTTTCTTGTTATGTCATTTTTCTAAAGGCACTGTCAATGTATTAAAGTGGTATGCGGTCGCTGACTGAATAGTATTGATAAGGTGCAAATACACTTTGATTCAGATAATTATCTCACTTTATCTAACTGTTGTTGATGCATATTAAGTAACAGTCCATGACCTGTACATGTATTTGTTACGGGAATGATGACAGCAAGTCACTTGCAAAGTATTGAAAGCAAGTTTATCGCTGATATATCACGCTTAACTTTCATTCAAAGCTCAATTTTCGAATGATAATTTACATCAGTCTCATGATTATACACTATCACCTGTCGTGACCGGGTGCATTCTTCTGACAACATCACGCTGTCGAATTAAAGGTTATTAGACAATTCTCGTCAGCTAGATTCAGTAAATTATATCATGTAGATTCAGCCTATGAGCTATATTTAACATGTATGTACATATTTAGACAATTGAAATCACCTTCAAAATGACGAGAGCTTTGAAGTGGAGTGTAACAGGCCTGTTAGACTGTTCAACTGTGTTGTTTGCGTTGCTGTAACCCATTGTGCTTAAATTCATTTCTATGGCTTGGTTGACAATATCCAAGTTGCTAACCCGTCCAAGTACAGCGCCCAATCAGACAAACATAGTATTGCATCCTGCATTAGATAAGCTTATTTCTGTATGATGCGGATGCGCTTTCGTCTACATATGAATAATTTCAATTTAAATAAATTAGTAGGTTTAACGCCCACTTAGTAGGCTAGTAGGTTAGTAGGGTTAGTTCCCACCATCGAAAAAGAAATTTATTGAAGGTGCCGAATTTCTTTATTTTGGTGCACTTTTTGCGAAACATAATTATATCGAACATCTACATATTGCAATAATCAGTCATCTAACCGTATATTTCGAGCGAAATTTTTCTAATGACTACGTATTACTACGTCATTGGAAACAGAAATCCAAAGCATTTGGCGAAGTGTGAGTCGACGGACATGCCGATCCCTAATTTCAAGCATCCCGAAAAGATGTAGAAAAATTGTAGCGAGGAGTGGAGGTCGTATTAATCGTGATGACTATGAACGCTTGATTTACTTTTTTTGACTCAACAAGCCCCTGTTTTTATAATTTGATGAAAATAGCACTTTTTTGGTTGCATTTATTTTTTTATAAATGATGGTATAACACTTTGAAGTAGATTTTTGAGCTGTAAATTTGATTTTTAAGTTATGATTCTTTAGCATTAGATATCTATAAAGTCAACACATCTATGAATTTCTAATATGGTCGCTAAAATGATGTACGCACTCTTGGGTTTAAAGTGATACATCGCATTTATAAATTGGTTGGATTTTCAGTGATCTGGAGCACCTTAAAAATAGGGCCATTTAATTTGACTCATCCTGTACGTAGCATCCAAATAAATAGTACCGGCTAGTGAGATCTCCGTCGAGAATCAGTTATTGCAAGATCATGATGCGTGGACAATGTGATGGAAAGATTTCAAGCTTTTGTGGATTTATGAGGTTTGCAAAGGTGGATGAGCTCAGCACACATTCATTTACAAACCTTTATAAACATTTGGAATCTCGGCAACAGTTGATCAGATTGTTCGACATATATTATTCAGACTATTTATCATCAATTACCTTCTTAAGGAATAAAAGAGATCAAAACAAAGCGTTGTGTAAGCTTTCTAGTTTGCAACAAGAAAGCGATAGTAGCGAAGTCTTTGAGAGTTTGAGAGCTAATGCATACTCCTTGAAAACAAGAATGCAGTGATCCCTATTTCAGTTCTTTCTCAACTGGAAATCATGACGCAAACTTCATTGAAAGTTTTCTTCCCTGTCTCACTGACAAGTTGCATAACAAAAATTTCATGAGACTTGAACTTTATCTAGTTGATTTTCATAGCAGATCACTAACTTTAGATCTGAAAAGTATATGAAGTGTCAACTGAGAACAAGGTCACTATGTAAAGAAAATGAACTTTGGAAAATTACATTGAAATTCCAAAGATTATAAAAAGCAATTTTCGAATTCTAAATCGCACCTCGGGAATAATGCGATTATTATTCGATATCGAAAGTGAAGGAATTTGAATTTCGAAACCGAAATCGAAAGGAAAGAAGATGGAAAGAAGAAAAAGAAGAAGAAGAACGAGAAGGAGAAAGATAGAAAGAAGAAGAAGAAGGAGAAAGATAGAAAGAGGAAGATGATGAAGAAGAAGAACGAGAAGGAGACGAAGGAGGAGAAGGAGGAGGAGGAGGAGAAGATGAAGAGGAAGGACATCTGGTCTGAAAATGTTCAATTTCTAGACCAATTCGCAATGACTTAAGAGCCCATAGAATGTTTTGTAATTTTTGAGTGATTTTTGGTTCACCTGAGGCCTGTGGCTGAGGCCGTCCGCAATTAGCGATATCTCCTTACTACTTGACATCCACAATGCACCCATTCAAGTCTCAATTAACTATCGTTGAATTTTTGAAATTTCAAGAATTTGAGGGCCAATGAATTTGAATTGTCAATATAATTGTTGAATCTAAAGTGAATTGAACTTTGCTCTTCATTTGAAATTTTCTTATTCCATTTATGCTGATTCTATTCCCTTGGTTATGCAACTGAGTTTGAGCTAGTTAATTTAAAACCAAAATATTTGAATGAAAGCTTTCATGGGTTGATGAAACTAATGAAAGTCTTCTTCCTGCTGACAATGAAGTCACTCGTGCCAAATACCGTGAAATTGAAATTTGCTGCATTTCCATAAATTGAATATGAGATTTTAATACATTCACTGTAGTCCATCCGATATTTTACGGCAGCTAGAAATGTGAATCAATTGCTTGAAACGTTTTGACAACTCAATTTCAGTTTTATTCAACGTGAAATCACAGTGATGAAATTTATTGCATTTCCATCAACGTCCTGCGTTTTCTGTCGTAATTCATTGAATATCGAAAGAGAATGACAGCTATTAAGTCAATGCAATACACCAACACCCTTGATTCCCCGACCGCACTCGCCTGACCTAGGAATCGAACCGAAGTCCGCGGTGGAGACGACCTCGCACCTTCCTCACTAGGCCACGCTGACGGTTCAAAAGGAATGCGAGTGAAGGCATAAGCTGTCCGTATAATTTAGAGTTGATTTCTGCCTTCACTCGCATTCCTTTTGAACCGTCAGCGTGGCCTAGTGAGGAAGGTGCGAGGTCGTCTCCACCGCGGACTTCGGTTCGATTCCTAGGTCAGGCGAGTGCGGTCGGGGAATCAAGGGTGTTGGTGTATTGCATTGACTTAATAGCTGTCATTTTCTTTCCATATTCAATGATAGAAGTTGACTTAATGCTGCAAAATTTATTGGTCTCTTTTTATTGCTTTTCTAACTAATTTTAATCATCATTTAGTAGGAATTCAATAGATGTATATTCAATCGTGAAATATTTCAAATCCATTTTTCAGTAACGAATTCTGGGAAATGAAATTATGGTTTTCTCTGTCCAATTGATCTTTGAAATCTGAAAGCTAAAACAAAACTTAGCTGTATTCTATATGATTGTTCATGATTACAGGAACATAAAAGGTCCCAAAATATTGAGAACGAGAGACTAACTCAAAATTCATCGGTAGGAGGAGAGAGAAAACAAGACACTCCTTTTATTTTATCCGTAAAAGTTTATGTTGTTAAGAGAGAGAGAGAGAGGAGAAGGTTGACTGCCCTCCCTCGTGTCATCCGCGCTGTGGTCGGCAATAAGAAAACAGAAAGATTTTGAAGTGCGAGGAGACCCGGGTTCCGCGGTCTTTACAACACTGTTCTTTCCGGACCTCGACGAACGTTTCGCGTCACAACTGCAGCCACAGTGTCGGACAAAAATCGTTCAAAATGCACAGAATAAAGCGACAAACGTCCTGTAGTGCGGTCTGGTGTTCAGTTGCTAAGACGAGAGCATCTCTCGAGTGACCAACTCGTGTTTGCGGTTCAGACAAGCGGTCCCTTCTCGCATACAGACAGCTTCTATTTCTTAAATATGTATTTCTTATATTTCTTCTAGGCTCAAATATCCTAGATGTTCAGCATTTGGTGCGCTGACATTGGTTTTTGTTGTGAGAAGTCTACGGAGAATTAATGCTCAGTGATTTGCTTCGATTTGACGTTTCGATCGCAGACTAGACTTTCCTAACTGAATTCCTTGACTGCACTATTATCTTTTTGGAGTTAACTTGCCATGCCATTTCAACAATTGCCAACGATTGACGATGGCGGATAGCATCGTAAGCAGTTTACTGCCATAACTGAGAATATTCATTCTTAGCTTTCAGAATGTTCTCAATTCGGTAGCAGTCAGACCCACAGAATTAGATTCATCTGCGCGCATCTTCAGCTTTCTAGAAAGGAAGGGTTGCACGTTACCTTAATATCGGAATGGCACATCGCAGAATTAGACAACTTGCTCCTTCTCGAATGGATAATTCGTGTATCACTTGCTATTG
This sequence comes from Prostheceraeus crozeri, assembly GCA_907163375.1. Taxonomy (NCBI): domain Eukaryota; kingdom Metazoa; phylum Platyhelminthes; order Polycladida; family Euryleptidae; genus Prostheceraeus; species Prostheceraeus crozeri. Next base: position 66,589 of record CAJQUW010000546.1, on the reverse strand, counting down.
GAAATGGCAAACAATAAGTTGTCAGCAGAGGACACCAAAGCCAGTGAGAGATGCGTGCGTGCTGTGATATCACTTCACACACACCAAAACACACATCGCCTGGCTAACAATCGATTCAATGTATGCACTATACAGTGAGAAATGCCGAGGAGAAGATGTGAAATCATCAAGTGAACTAATTTTCGTACGCCTGCTACTTTCTTTAAGAATGATCGGAAGGGCCAACATTATGGAGAAAACTTGTGCGCAATGATCTGAATTCTTCGAATCTGAAGGAATTTTGGCAATCGAAGCACTTTGCTGGAACTCACATTAATCCGCAAGCGACGCACGACTTTTTCTCCTATCTCTGTAAGATATTAAGAATTCCTTTTTCCCCACTTAATAGGTTCCTCGATGTGCCGTCAATTTTGTATTAATCACACTTCTAGCAAACCGAAGCAGATTAAACAAAATATTTAATTCTTTGGTCAGACCAATTGAATTCGGTCGATATTAAATGCTGTTCTGATAATCATCAACTTAATTTTAAAAAGATTTTTTCTTACTTCATATATTTCTCGCTATAATATAACAATCATCACACTTTCTAGATTGAGGAAGGATAGAACAGACAAGTTTTAGCAACTGCTGAAGATCAGACCTTTCACCCTATACCGTGAATTGCAAACAATGAACCCGCAGAATGATATGAACTACTTATCTTATCGCTCTTGTACAACATCCGATTCTCGTGTTTGTTGTGGTTTCCATGACGTGATCTTGGAAACGGGTTTCGATTCAGAAGGTGCTGCAGGGAATATCGTATGCTCGAGTTGCTATTAATTGAGGTATAAAAATTTGTTTGGTGACGTCGAATGTTTGATTTGGAAGTTGTGATAATCATGCTCGCATCTTAAATATACTTCCCTGATTGTATGGTTGCATTGAATAAGGGGAACGATGAAACTAAACGAGAATATGTTGGTGGCGCAACCAATGTACCATTCGCATTAGCCCTCACTCCACTGTGTAGGGGGGGAGGAGAAGTAAAACTAATCCTGCAAATCGACGATTTTGTGATTTGTAGTTTTTGCGCATTTCCAAATTTTTAACTAGAAACTATTGGATTTGAACCACCTGAAGATCAGGTTTTTTGATCTATTCTGAAAAGCACAGCTATAAAGGTATCCATTACATTTTAATGTAACTTCTATCAAGGCTCATCATATTTCAGTATGTGTTTTATTTTATTTCATATAATTGTATTGACCAACTTGGCATGTCATGTCATTGCAAACATCGGCGTCGTTGCATATTCAGAGCCTGTGACACAGTGCCACATAATGTACAGTAGGCGGGTTAAATATTTCCAAATCAATAATCAAGTTTCGCATGTGCGTTCGCGGTGGATGTTGTCATTGATGCACAGATACCGTCATCTAAATACGAGTAATGCGAAGAAATTCTGTGATCTGTGGCAGCTGCGTTGAAACTGGTAATGATCATGGACATATTTGAATTCATTGTTTGCCTTACTCTCGAATCATAATTCGCTATCTAACTTAGCGTATTCATTAGCCACCTTGAATGCAGGCTATGTTTTATGTACCAATCGTGATATGGCCAATTACAAATTTAAAGTGCATACTGGCTGATGTTTCCCTGCACTCAGAATATGACAAATCTGAACATTCTGAACCTCATTTATGGTTAAAATGCTCCTTCGCTTTTTCGATTTCGGAACTTTTATCAGCTTTAATGACAAACAGGTGACATGCCAATCTTTCCATAGATTCTGGTGCTGCTAACGACTCTTACATGGATGTTTAAAATTGGTGTCAAATTAGCATGTTGCTTCCTGCATTTCCAATCAAAAGAATAGAATTTTAGAACGTGCGTGCTTCCGAAAATTATTGAATATCATTGTGAAGCGGTAATATGCATCTTTTTCATTTGCAAGATAATGTCGCCATTATTAATTGTATTGCAATCAATATCATAGACAACATTGTAAGCAATAGCGCAAATTTTAGTCTTATTTTGCTCATTCCAGTATTTCATTCATATTTCGGAGTAAAATTATTTATCGTTATTATTATTTTTGTTCATAAGTTTATTTTTTACATTTGAAAGACCTTGAATGGGGCCACTCGTGTCACTTAGAAAATTTATAGGAATCCGACACCGTACAATAGCAAAAGACTATGAAGGACATGCAGATTGATAACAATATCAAGCAGCAACCACACTCGTTGCCATGACAACAGTACTCGATGGCTAGATGGAACTGCTGCCTTGTCAGTGTGGTTTGGATACTGTAACAGTGTATACACTGCCATTCATTAAGTCTCAAATGAGTACCAGAAAGAGTGTTGAACATGAGTAAAACTACGACTATATAAATGAGTCCCAATTTGTAGGACTCTTTGAGTACGAAAATACTAGTGCTCTTTTTAGTACTCTTTGGGTTCAATGGCACAGTACTTAATTCCGTACTCAGTTTAGTACTTATTTAGTGAGTTGCATAGGACAAGCACCTCCAGCAGTCGATGAATTCCATGCGACATATCTAGCATGCTATATCCCATGTGCCCATCAATCTAAGAAATCTTTTGGCAATTAAACAAAAATGCATTTGAATCAATAAAATATACGTACAGAACTCAAAGCACAGTCGCAGATGATGGAAATCGTCGGCAGGATTCAAAGCACAGTCGAGATGGTGACAAACGATCGGCACAGTCGGAGATGTAAAGTACAGTGCCTATTTTTTCTTACACAGGTAGTCATCAGTCGTAGCCTATTAGGCAACGATATTAATATAATAACGGTAATAAAGTCAAGGCGAGTTCCATACTTGCTACTCTAGACATGAATCCTTTTGCAACAGTTAGAAATAAAGCGTTTTTTGCATCACCTACAGTACAGTTGTATCGACCAAACGCAGAGATACAAAGCCTATTCATTTTCCTTTGCTTTTCATTACAGATACCATGAAGGTGCTCAAAAAGCAGATTTCCTAAGAGTTCTCTTGCTGTACCATTTCGGGGGAGTTTACATCGATATGGATGTCGAATGTAAAAAACCTCTGTCAAAAACGTTGGATCAGTTCAATGCGAGCGCTATTCTTGATCAAGAACGCAGACTGCAGACAAGGCTTCGCTGGAATAAAAACTACACGGCAATGAACTCAGTAATGATTTCACGGAGAAACCATCCTTTCTTTAAATATTTGCTGGACAAATTCCCATCCAGTCTAAATCAAGGTGAGTCATCTTGTTGCGCTGATTTTTCTTGTCTTTAATACTCAGAGACATAATGTGGAGTCCAGAGAATTCCTTTTATAAGATCTCAGCTTATTTGCTTAAATAAATCGCTTTCAAAACATAAAGGAACTTATTTTTTTGTAAAACATTTAATGATCTCTGATTTTAGCTGAACGATGCTTCTGATCTCTTGAATATCATATTTTCCTTTATATAGGGTAAATAGATAATGAGCTGTCGCTAAAACCTGCATGTCAATGGGCAGGAGACGGTTTTATGATTTTTGATGTTATAAAAAACCTTTGATTCATTTTCCTCTGTTTCATTGTCTTCGTGATTTAGACTTAAGATTCACTCACACCGGACTAGGCGCGCCACGGTGCATCCTCACGCGTCCAGAAATTTTGTTTAAAACCTTAATAAACCCATGGGGCTGTTCACAACGTACGCGGCGCGGTACCGTAGGTTTATTTAGATTCTTAGCGAAAATAACCCCGCGTCGCGCTGCGCCGCGTCCGGTGTGAGTGGCATCATAATCATCTCAACTCCATCGGACGTAGGTCTTCCAGATTCATATCTGCTACAGTAATGACTCCCAAAACAGATGTAGAGATCTCAAGTCACGGAAAGTTTTAATTAACAGCGTCGTGATTTAGAGTAGCAACCTAATTTGCATGTTCATTTTTCTACTTCATCCAAAAATAGCTAATGTATTGTCCAACCTTGTTAAACGAGGTAAAAACAAAGTGTGAGTCTGAAACATGCAAGTTTCAAAACTATTTAATGTGTAAATGCAGCCTTTTTGATTCACTACACAGCTAAGTTGTTGCGTGTTTATTTTGCAAGGGATATATTGGATTTATACATTGGCGATAATTACATAATCCAATACAATAATTCTGTTAATGCTTTATCTCATCAACTAGGTTTGGTGCTCCTCTGTAAGTTCATTGAATGTGGTATAAATGTAATGCGGTTAAAATTCATTCTTAACTAGAATTAAGGATACCAAAGCTCTCACTGAGCTGCAAATGTGGCGGAATTTCATTTGAATGAGATAACAAATTATCAAATCAGTGTTCCGATGTGACGTATATCTATTAGACCAGGAAGTATTCGCCTGATTAGACTGCCGACAATTAGACAGATATCAATTCCAAAATGTGTGCCTGCCTGCTATGAAAATGTCTCGGATGCAATAGATTTCGGAGTACCCAATCTACAACATAAATAAACTACCTATCGTTATTTACGAACATAAACAACAGAGTTGCCAGGATGCTTTGCACCTATAACAATCAAACAAATCGAAAATAATCTTTGATTAGCAGACATATAAGTTTTCGTTATAGTGAGCTAGTTCGACCTGTTAATACGAATACAAATTGCTTCTTTCGTTGGACTTTGTGATACAGAGATTGTGGACATAAAACATGCGTCACATTAACACAAAGTCTGCATTGGAAAAATGATAATACAAATAATACAATTGTCTGATCTCATTAAAAAGTGAGGTGTTTATGGGTTATCTCTCTCCACACGTTTTCAACGCCTACAATCCGTAGAAATTGATCAACTGTCATAAAAACTTTAAAATGCACGTAAGTGAGGATTTGTTCCAACTACATGCAAAAATGTATGCAAATCCGTACTTTTTGAATTACATGCGATGTCTGTAGCTTGTTCTGACTTCATCGTCTGAGTAGAAAGCACTTAAGGTCAACAAAGTCATTTCCCGACAACTCGTGATTTGATGATGACCAGTCCACATCCATTATACTAACATTTTTAACTTAAGAAAGGTGTGGCAAGGTAGTGGTTTTGGGGAGATTTCAAATGGCAGTGGATGAGACGAAGAGGGAGAGAGAACAATGCACACACGAAGAGACAGTAATGCGTCGAACAGTCACATCACAACGATCAGTGAGGGTAATTACTGCAGTTTTGTGCAAACGATTTTCACAATGCATTAACGAATTTCAGACATGAGACTGAAAATTTAATTGATAGAGCGGTACTAATGTTCTCGTCCCTTTATTGTCTCACCAGACCCTGAAGTCTAGAATGTTTCATTTGAATGCAGCGCCGCTTTCATGACTTTTAGTAGCAGAAGAAGCCATGTAACTAAAAATCTCATCCTCATCCTGAAATAAGCTACTCAATGTTCAATATTTATGCCTTCTTTTGTGGAACAGCGTTGATAAAATGTTTGTACATGCAATCCTTGCGATCTTGCGTCGTTTCCTAAACAGGAAGATCAATTGTAGGTAGCTTTGTTTTTTTGTAGGTCCCTTGTTTTCTTCGCTTCGGTGGTTGAGCGTCACACAATCAGACACAATCAGACATCACTCTTTATGACGGATTAAGTTACTCAAAATACACAGTGTAGGTCTGGTGGTTGGACAGAAACGGTAAATCCAGATTCAGGAATCAAATCCTTCTAGACTTATTTCAAGAGACAACATTTGTTTACTTCTGGCACTCAGCTCCTAGACTAGCATCGTATATGCAGAGCGAATATCCTGATATAAAAAAAATTGAAGCAATGCAGGTAGTTTTGAAAGAGGAAACAGCTTTTCTGTCGAATGTGGCATTGAGTTTTCAAAGAGATCAATTTCATCAATAATCAAGCATCATTTTGCCTATTTATGCCTCTACATATGCTATCGTTAGACAAAAAGGTTCGTATAACAAGGGTCCGAAGTTAACTATCAGATATTTTAAATTGCAAGTTCTTTTTAAAAAATCTGTCCAGACGTGAAGAGAAAATAACTTATATTGTACAATGTGAAAAAAAATGCTAGAAAGATGCACTTCCATATAAAATCTGGATAAGGTCAGTATTTAAAAGGCAGAAATGAAGTTCCGAAATAGCGAATACAGCCCGTATTCTTGATGCGTGCGTATTTCATGTACAAAAGAGAAAGTGGGTTCGATGAACTTATAAATAGTGTTGTGAGCATATTTCACAGGTGTCAGAATACCTCCTCTTGAAATGAAATTGAAATGACAGACAAAGTCATCTTATTAAGAACAAAATATATAATTATCCAAGATGTTCAGGAGTTTCATTAGATCCGTTGGGCCATCATGCTTTGACATGTATGCGGGGAAGCTTTGTTGCAAGTCGACATAATGCTCTGCCTGATCAGTTGTACCAAATCTGCGAATGGGCAAACCTTTGACCTGCTCTGGAAAAAGGCGCTGGTTGTGGTCACTCGGAGCCTAATAGAAGTCCAGCGGATATTCTTCTGCCAGATTAGAGGTCATGGTCATCCAGCAACAGTTGACCTGACTGTTGTGCATCCGCTCAGCAACAACTCTGAATCACGAGCGAGCACAGCGGAAGGGTCACCTTTGCTGGCGGCTGAAAAAGGAAAACATGCCTCCAATGACAACAAATGTGAGGAGCTTGGTTGGGCATGCATGCCGATGGCGGTTACAGTCCACGGATCATGGGGAGAAGAGGCCCTCAACGCATTCTCTCGGGTTGCTTCCAGACTCTCCACACAAACCTCAGCGACCTTTTCTGAAGCACGGGAGGCCATCAAGAGTAAAATATCGATCACTTTGATGCGCCACAATGCCCGAGCACGTCTATCTTTGAATATGGCGGAGATTGGCAAGCATGAACCCGCTCTGGCTGGGGCACCGCGCTACTTTGACTCTTAATTTCTTTTGGTTCTCTTTCATATTTTCTGTATCACGTATAGTCCGGGAGCTAGCGTGAAGTTGTGCAGGGAACGAGGTAGTACATAAAACTTTCACATAGCATAGTACACCTCTAACCTACTGCAAAACTTCGCGTCTGCCGGATCAGATCATTTGCTTTTCAGAAATAGAGATGATAACAAAATCCTATGTATTTCCAATGGTAAAATTGTGACATTTAAGGTGTTGACTCCATTTTTTCGAATTTTTGCTCATAAAAGTTACACAAATTGGTATTTTGTTGAACTGGTTATTATAGAAATCATCTACAGATCATGATCTTTCAAATGAGTTATCATTCAGTGACAGAGGATGAAGTAAAGTGTACAAACAGACACTTTTCGTTAAAGTATATCAACAATTTTCCTGAAATTTCTATGTTAAAATTTGCAGTTACACCAACGAAAAGTGTCTGTTTGTACACTTTACTTCATCCTCTGTCACTGAATGATAACTCATTTGAAAGATCATGATCTGTAGATGATTTCTATAATAACCAGTTCAACAAAATACCAATTTGTGTAACTTTTATGAGCAAAAATTCGAAAAAATGGAGTCAACACCTTAAATGTCACAATTTTACCATTGGAAATACATAGGATTTTGTTATCATCTCTATTTCTGAAAAGCAAATGATCTGATCCGGCAGACGCGAAGTTTTGCAGTAGGTTAGAGGTGTACTATGCTATGTGAAAGTTTTATGTACTACCTCGTTCCCTGCACAACTTCACGCTAGCTCCCGGACTAGTAGGTTTAGGTATAGAATTTTTGTATTTCAGGATTCATGTCTAGAAAGATGCAATATCTTTTTTTGTTATAATTATCAAATGATTGAAAGAATTGGAAAATGTTTAGAAAAAGAGAAAATTTATTATTTTGATTGGTGCCTTTAGTTGCAATCATTTTACAAAGCATTTTTATAAATTGACAAATCAATCGAGGAATTGTCCGAAAATTGTCCATCTGAAAAAATTTGGGGAAGGTGAAGAATGGGGTTAGTACGGAATGGGTAGATGTCTGAAGGTAAATTGTACCAGAACGACCGCTTGTGAAGGAAGCTCGAGTGTATTAGTGAAATCATGCACAGCAGATAAGAGTCATGCACGGAGTATTATTCAAGTGCGACTACCGAACAACGACGTCACACAGAGATCAATGCATGCACACTACATAAATAGTAAATTGTTGTCGTAGGTAATCACCGGCGCCTCCCCGTGATTCTTCAAATCATTTTTATCATTATTAAGTCACTAAAAGGACCTACAAAATGGACACCATAGTAATATAGGCCACATGGCTCCTATATAATGACTCTTTCCTAGATACAGACCCTTTCGCACCTTCAATGCAGACCATTCTATCTTAACAGTGGGCTATAATAATCCAACGAGATACACTAAATTCCAGAAGACTTGTCGCACTAGGCTATTAGCTAGCATGGTCATTCGAGACATGCATTAATCATAGCAGTAGAAAGTCAATAGATAATGGCAAGCATTGGATGGCAATATAGATATCTGCGCATCTGCTTCCTCTATAGACAAGCAACCATGATATCAACTGCATGCATTATCCTTGTCATAGACAAGTGAGATGAAAAGTTCTTTTATATCAGCTATTGTGTTCTGATGTTCTGTGTTACTTAAAAGTTACAACGCTATGAAGATGAAGGTTGCACTGCATTCCAGTAAACTCCAGAAAGAAAACAATGCGTATCTTCGGGGCCTTACTGTAGGATTATCAATGAAAATGCTCAAAGTAACAGAAATTGCCAAGATGCTCAAGGTTGATAGAAGAACAATTCAACGATGGAAAAAGAAACATCAAGAGCAAGAATTTTGTGATAAGCGAACAACTGGTCGACGAAGAAAAACCACCCACCGCTCAGATCGCCTTCTAACACGCTTGGCTAGAAAGCACAACTTTTCTTCGGCAAAGGAGCTCAGAAACATGTGGAAAGAGCGAGTGAGCCTACAGACTGTCTACAGAAGACTGCGAATTGTTGGATTGAGGAAGCGTGCATCTTTTTGTGCCCCTTTGCTTTCCATCAATCAAAAGAAGTCTCGAGAAAGGTGGGCGATGAAAAAATGTGCTTGGAGACAAGCATGGAGAAATGTCATCTTCTCTGACGAATCTCGCTTTAGACGCATGAACAACGACAGGCGTGTGCGAGTATGGAGAGAAATGGGTCAAAGGATGGCGGAGAGAAACTGCAAGGCTTCAGTTCAAGCGATGGGAGGGTCTATCCACGTTTGGGGAGCCATCTGGTTTGGTGGAAGAAGCAAGTTGACTATCTTAAAGAGCTTTGTAAACGGAAAGACTTATACCGATCTTCTCAAGCGATTTTTCGATGACGAGGAAACACCAAGCAATCACCTCTTTCAGGATGATAATGCTCCTGCGCATCGGTCTGTACAAGTTGAACGTTTTTGTTCCAGCCACAGCATCAGAAGACTTGACTGGCCTTCAAGATCTCCTGATTTTAATCCTATAGAGCACCTGTGGGATCTCATGAAGCGTCGGATCAGTAAAAGAGGACACATTGACTCCTTGAAGAGCCTAGAAGAAGCGATTGTGGAGGAGTGGAACGCAATTCCTGAATCCATCATCAACAGCTTGATTGACAGTATGCAGAGAAGAGTTCGAGCTGTGATCACTGCCAAGGGAAGTCACACCCGGTATTAGTGTGCCCTGGCATCCTTGTCATTTAATGTGGGAATATATGCTGTTCATATTTATTGTAAAAGATCAAAGTTTTTATTGTGTCTTTCTCAAGCTATCGAAGTGCGGCAAGTCTTTTGGAATTTAGTGTATATGCAGTAGTGCATTTTTAAAAAGATGTTTTTCATTTTGTGTGGAAATGAAAAGATATCTCTTCTATGCAAACCGCCGGGTGGAAAAATCAACTTTTCAGTCCCACGGGATCACAAAGCTAACTTTTCCCCCCGCAGCTAACTTTTCTATGTAGACTTCTATAAAGGACAAATCATAGAAGTCTGTAGACAAGTTATGATTATGGCTCAGACAGCGAATCAGTTTAGCTATCATTCGTGGAAATGCCTTCAGCATTTCGATGGCTGGTCAGCTGTCTGCTTTGTAGTTCTTTTTCCCTTTCTCTTAACTTTTGACTTTTTTTGACTTAATTAAGTATTCACATGTATCTTTGACTCAGCACTTATCTGTACGTTTCGCTGTTTTGTTTTGTGTATAAAGATAAACGCTAGTTATGATTAGCCAGAGACTGCCAAGATATCCATATAGTCACTTGACTTACTCATTCATAGATTTTGCGACGCAACCATCAACTTCACATAATGAACAATAGACATCTGTAAATCACAAAATGAAAAGCCACATTCTTTCGAGAGGAAATAAACGTTTCCTCCCTTCTGTCCATACCTCGCTGCGCTCTAGCTGCACGCCATAGATAAGAGAAAGTTGATAATTCTGCTCTCAAGAAAATAGCTGTTTCTACAATTATTATTATAGAAAGCAATCGAATGTCAGCGAGTGACAGAGAGAGACCGCCATTTAAATGTTGTATAAAGCCTGCACTTTAAGAAAGTGGTTATAATTGCTGAAATTTCCCCGACCGGAAATAAATCAGCATTGCTGTTTGGATCCTTGCCAGAAAAACCCTGTCCATGCTATGCAGGAATGCAATTCAAATCATTCTAATGCAAAAAGTGATCTCAATCCAATTAGAATCATCTTCCTGATTATCAATAGATAATCAAAATATTTCAGGATTAAAGAAATCCCATAGCTGATTAATTTATCAAGTAGCTTAGCAACCGCTGCTGGGCAGAAATTTATGTCAATTGAAATCTACTCCAGTTAAACGGAGGTAGGTGCAGGGTTTCCAGTGATAGTACCAAAGATTCACAGGTTTCAGCGAGCTGAAACAAAGAGATATTTGATGCGGATCATTCTGATCGGGCTTCTGCTCAGTGAGAGAGAGTTGACACATCACATGCCTGCTGCCAAGATGGAAGGAACAATTTGTGGTGGACAGCGTTTGACATGACAACAGCGGATGGATAGATTCGGCAGAGAATCTCTCGAATATTTGATGCAAGAATCTGACATTGCACCTGAACTGAAATTGTAGGGTATGAGAAAAATGTACCCTGACAAAAGTTGCAAGGTAGAAGCATCGTCATCGTTGCCGACGTTATAAATTCAGTGGGAATGAGGTTTTTTCTGGTTGATATTTCGGAGTTTAAAAAGTGAATTTCTTCATTAAAATCTGAATTAAAACTCACTGTGATACGATACCACCTTGCACGACTTGTCGGTCGATATTCAATCGTTCAGGCTCATGCAATGTTTGATTTTTTTCTTGTGTCTTCTTTATTATGATAAAACAAGGAAATTCGCAGCTAAGCCTGGATTTCAGCCACCATCGGTCTAAATTGAGGGTCATGCTGTATTCCCAGACTTACATGTAATGAGCGGACCCTCTAACTACCGTGAGGACTCCAGTGACTCCAAAGCTGCCGGGCCGGCATACATGCGACGAGACATTGTCGTCAGTGATGGGCCTTCTAGGAGCAACGTTGCTGGCCCGCTGATTTTTCCCACTGGGAAAATGATTTTAGCTAGTCAGATGAAATATTCTTCCACGCAAGTGTCAATACAGAATTGCTTAAATGCAATGATGAGATCAATTTTTGATTCCATCAACTTTTGCTGTATAAAGGAACTTACAAATAGAAAATTTTGATACTGCTTGCATGGATCCATATCAACTATAATCCCTTTCACAATTTCAAGTTTGAAAGGACTTTACATTGTCGTTAAAACTTCCAAACTGCCGGGCAAATTTATGAAGAAACACAATTAAAATTACGATGCATTATGCTGAAAATTGTCTAATACAAGTAGTGGCATATGGATAAAAATTTAGACATTTACTCGTATATGTCTTATGACAATATTCAAGTATTGTAATACGCGCAATTCTAGTGAATATTTCTACATTTCTAATGAACCTGATAAGACTCATGAGCACATTATGCAACCTTTTGTACCAGATAACGTCCGCGAGATAACTGCCAATAAAATTTCTGCCGATAGTTTGCACATTGCATTAGCTGATTTGGACTCACAGCTTAGTTTGTTAGCTCATGAAAAATCGGACGTCTCGGGGTGATGTATAAACCCGGCCGGATATAAATAGAATAATTAAATATTGAGTTGCATCCTCAATTGAAAAATTGAATAGCTGCTATTTCATCCAACATCAGGAGTCATCAGCACGCCTAGTTTATATCTCTCAACATCGACACACCTCCCCATTTAGAGTTGCAGTGATATTAATGAATTCCCGTCGAAATTTCATTAACTTGCTAACTGCAAATCTCAAACCCGGATGTCACTGAGATAATGTTTTCAATCCAATTCGACGTCTCAAAAAGGATTTCTGTAAACCTGGGCCTACAATGCGACCCCAGCACGAGCCTCTGTAGGGAATGAAGTCGAAATCTACGAAATTGTGTACCTGCAAGATACACCTGGTTCCCCATCTTGTCAGAAAGAATTGAACAATGTACATGTAAATCCAATTGGAAGCAGATTGAAGTCTCCAGTAAGGTTGAATTTTCTAAGTTTTCTTTCATTAAGTGAGACGAACCTAAACTAACGAACCTAACTCAGCATTTATTAAATCCCCAATGTGCATACACTTTCGATTTTATTAAATGAACTCAAGGGAGGTACAGGTGGTATTGTCACCAAATGTGAGATATGCGAATTTATGCAGTTTTGAAGAGATTACAACGGAATTGACTGATCATGATAGCATAAAGCAGAAGGAAATGATACAGATCGTCCATGTCATGACGGTCTTGGAGAAGAAATGTTTGTAAAATTGGCAACTCGATGACCTGCTATTGCTTTCATGCTCAACTTCAAGAGAATCTTCTTAAATGTGATCATATCACAGGCAACCTGCCACTGTTAGAGCAAAATAACAGAATGAAGGACAATGATTTCAATCAACTTTGAAGATGTAAATGGATCCACATCACTATTCAGATCCAAGAAATGAAACATGAATTTAGTGAATCATCAAATCATACCGATGAAAATTGAATTAAAAACTTGAAATTTCAGGCAAGAAAGTAAAACAAGATCTCGACTTTCTCATGAAGACTTTCATTATAATGCGGCTCATGAAATTCCCTTGCAAATCAGCTTAATTTCCGCTTAGTTATGATGCTTATAAGCATACATTCGTTCCTTTTGATATCCAACATGTTACATACTACTTACAAGGGCGCGTCATCTCGGTAGAATCTAAATTTGCAAAATTTTGACTTTTTTAGACCACAGGAACGTAATCTCCGGAAAAAAACTGAATCTTGTCATGTAAAAATTTTCACTGTATACAGATACTTCTTTGAGTTGACACTCTACCTACATATCCCTCCTCTATGGGTGATGCATGCGCAAATGTAGCTAAAGTTGACAATGTGTTGTGCTTGCCGACATGCTGAATGTATGTGTACTGTTTCATAGACAACTTGAAGACATTTCATGCCAAAAATTATGGTTCTAAAAGCCCCTCTACTTGAATCAGAGAATAACAGACAAATATCACGAGAATAGTGGAGCGATTGTAGAATTAAACAACAACATAATTCTCCGGAATTCATAGGCGGATAGAATCGCACTCTCTTTCATAATATTGATTCTAATTAAAGATTTTTAGCAAGTAGCACATACCGTTGTACTCTACTGTTTGATTGATCTAAGGTTGTTTCGATTTTTTTGGCAAAACAAAACGAAGACTTCGCCAGAGGAATGAGGAACATAAAAGAATAAATACGGCAGCAAAAGAACACATAAATAAGTGTAACTGCTGCACTCAGGGCAAAACTAATCAATTTTGTAACACCAATTATGAAATCAGCATTGAAGAAGAAATTATGATAAAATCGAAGCAACCTAAGATCATAAAACTAAACTTATAATAATAATTTTTATCTATAGCGCTTTCGATGACTCTAATCATAAGATACGTCATTTATAAGAGGATTAAATAATCTTATTCTAATTAATAATACTAATATTATATTAATTATATATCATTATAACTATGTTACATTATAACATTAGTATAATTATGCTAATTAGGCAGGACACAAGATCGAGTCATATTTTTCTGTTGCTGCGTATTGTAGAAATGTGTCCCATGTTAAGATCACTGAGGCCATTTTATTGAAGCGGTTCAGGCCCCCGTTATGTGTCATGAAAGAACATGTAAGTGACTTGCTCCTGCCTTGGTCTTAGCCTTTTGGTGCTTTCATCTTATCTATGTTAATTTCCGATAGTCCAATGTCTCGATTTTAGTATGTACCTATGCATAATTTTTTACTTAATCTCTTTTCATAGCTATATAATTTGAATGTTTATAACTTTCAGTGCAAGATTGTTTAGAATCCTCTTATAAATGACGAATCTTATGATTAGAGTCATCGAAAGCGCTCAAGCTAAAATTTATTATTATGAGTTTAGTTTTATTTTCCTTGCTAAAATTCAGTGGAAGAAAAGGCTGTTTTAAGTTTTTGAAACCTAAGATCAATCATACAACAGAGTATAACGGTATGCCCTACTTACTAAAGATCCTGAATTAAAATCAATGTTATATGTGTGCGATTCAATCCGCCTATGTCAAACAATTTAACAATGTTAATACTATTGTTTAATTGTTCTTTGCAACTTGTTCTTTGTTCTTGATAACAAGTGAATTTAAGACAAATATCATTTTGTTGTGTATCATTCTGTGAAAGTCCCATTTCCGGACAGACTTTTTAGCTCGGGTTCAGGGGCTCATAGTCCACATTCCGACATTCTGTATTGTCATTTTGAAGTCTCGTGTTAGCGAACGCAGATAATGATGAGATTTTAGCACTACAAGCCACTGCAAGCGCTTTGTTTAGAATTTCTTTGCAACTTACATTTTTATACAAAAATTACAGCAATAGGCGGTGCATCGTTGTTTCCCTTGACAACGCCATTAAATCCTCGCTTTGCTGTTGAATTCAACAAGAACACAGTGACAGAGGAAGTATAGAATTCATTTCAAAAGTAAGTAAGAAGATACAATCTTTCACACAGCATCACTATTCATTCGCCCTAATTGACAAATATATAATTTTCCCATATTCCTCGTTGCAGACATTGAATAATGTAATATTAAGTTTTAAAGTCACTACTCCTCCTTACTGGGGGCTTGGACGGTGCTGACATAGTCAGACTTTAATCTGGAGAGTTGTGATCTTTTAGTCCGGATGCCCTTCCTGACGACTTCCAATGACACCTTCGGGTCTCGACCTCTGGACCGAAAGATCGCTAGGCCAAGCACTTAACCACTGTGCCACGGAGACCACACACTGAATAATGTGATGCCATAGTTAAGCTTTTGTGGCTGTTAGGGAAGACCCAAATTGGCGCCATGTCTCAATGCAATGTATTCAAATTATTTTGTTCATCAAAAGAAATATTTTCTCTATATACTTATTGCCTAAGATGCAGACTTGTTTCTTGTTCTTTCATACATATTACTGTCTACATAGTGCATCTTTCATCAACATCGAAAACATTGTTCTAAAAAGGCGCAAATCTGCATGACCAATCGGCATTATACTGAAGCGTCTGATCGGTAGCTACATCAGTAAGATAATTTGCGTTATCGTGAGCCAACAAGACGGAGCCAGTGCCCTTTGAGTCCTCCACTCGCTAGGACGAAGAGGTTAAAGAACTCCTTTGTAAAGTTTTGCACTTGATATACTCTTCCTTGTGCACTTTCTGTTAAAATTTGTCTTTTTCTAATTCGAGTTCTGTTCATTCATGACTGTCTTACATGTGCTTCCCTCACCGACTTCTTGTGTGAGTCAAATAATGATGGTATTACCATCATCATTATTAAGGATGAAGTTGAAAATTGATATTATTTCTAGAAATCACAACCTCTAATGTCATCGTATTACGTAGTCGTCGTCATCGTTCATCTGTTTCCAGTCCATAATGGTCCACAATCATTTCGTCCCACCGGCATACTGCCTAAATGATTGAGGGCTCTCACCGATGAATTATTTGCGATAGATTTACTGAGCTAAGTAAAGTCTGGACGTTGGAGAGACGTTTGAGAGAGACGAAGCGACAACGACAAGCCGTTTCTTGAGCTCAGTCAATGGGAAGTAGTCCAACAAGCCCGCCCACCGGAGGCAGAAGTCAATTATGCTGACTACTCTATCTGCACTTTCCACGGGCATCTGGGGTCTAATATCGGAAACGATTGGACACATGCATCAGCAATCTGAAAATATCTGCAATAGTCCGATATCGACCAAATGCGTACAGTGAAATGCTTTGCGAATCGACGATGTTGGACGAGAACAATCAGCCGTGAAACATTTGATATGATGCCGGTGACTGAAGCATGCTATTCAATGTCTTGATGTTGTAACTTGCCATCACATCAACGAGATCGCTCTATCGTCGGGGGTCTGCTTGCATGCATGTATATCATGTTAAAGTGTTTGATGAATTTTTGGTAACCATCCTGATGCTCTTTTAATAGCTAAATTTGCTGAAATGTCAAATCAAACTATTCGGAACGGTCTGAATTTCGGATTACTACCACTTACATATGGGTTATCTCCCTCCACACGTTTTCAAATCTGTCTAAAATCCGTATAAATGAATCAATTGTCACAAAACTTTATAAACACGTCAGTAAGGATATTTTCTTCCCGCATGCCATAATTTGTGCAGATTGGACAAGTAATTTTTGAAACAGGTGCGATAATTTGGAGTGCAACGATATTTGCAACTTGATTTGACTTCCACTGACCTCATCGTCTGAGCAGAAAGGACTTGAGGTCAACAAAGTCATTTCCCGACAACTCGTGAAGTGATAATGACCAGGCCACATGTCTTAGACTAACATTTTTAACTTAGTAAAGGTGCGGCAAGGTAGTGGTCGTGGGAAGATTTCAAATAACAGTGGATGAGACGAAGAGGGAGAGAGAACAATGCACACACGAGTGACAATAACGCGTCGAACAAGCGAAGTCAGATCAAGCTGTTGACATCGCTGCACTTCACGCGATCGTCTCTAATGCAACAAGTACTTGTCCGATCTGCACAAATCTGTGTATGTGGGTAGAAAATGCACGCAAGTACGTCTCCCTGAAGTTTGATGACGATTGATTTGTAGTTGCGGATTTTAGACAAATTGACAACCTGGGGAGGAGATGACATATAAGTATCCCCGTTTTGTACTGCATTACAAGTTGTATGTTATTTTATCAAACTGTAGCGGATATTTTGCATTTTGAAATGTCTCACTTTTTCATTTTCAGGACACGTGATGTGGAGAACTGGACCTTTCTTCGTCCATGATCGAATGCTTGAATATCAACGAAATAAGCACTCAGGGTTAGATCGTCTTCATCTAGCTTCTCCCTCAGCATTCTCACCTTTGTTAGACCCCTCGTTATTTGGTATGTTCAATGGCAAATGCGGAGGAGACTACAAATCTAAGTCAGATGCTAATAGACGAGGATGTATTGAATGGGACGCTCAGAAAAGAAAACAGCATAACGTTGATGCATTGGTGAAGGATTCTTTGTTAATTCACTGGTTCATGCATTTGGCATATGGTTTCATGCAAGGAGCAATCAAATCAAGAGTTGACGTTTGCTCTATTGATTCTCTTTACAAAATTGCTTTATGAAGTAAGGACTCCGGTTATTATCGAGTGTTGACTCGATGCGCCACACATATCATCCGATTATGCATTCCCTGAGGATATTGGCCTTTAGAAGATGACAACTTTTTGTCAGACCGTGCCTTGTGAGTTTAGCATGAGTTCCACCCTACTGCGAATATTGAGTAAGGTGTTGAATGATGATCTCGAGTATTTCGGCATTTTTCTACTGTACACTGGTGTATGCAAATCAGTACATTTTGCTGACGGTATTGAAACAGAATGTAGGACCGCTCTGGTGCCTCACTTTTGATAAAGGCACAGAAAAGAGTTTTTATAAGGTTTAATTTCTGATTTATATTGGGAATGTAAATATCTTATCGTTGGTATTATTGATATCGCTCGAGTTTTCTACGTTGAAATTACAAAGAAATACTGTGTGATATACCTTGTTTTATTTTCTTAATTCTCGTCATGGAGCTATTTTTCCATGAGAGCACTACACCCTGTCCTGCTTTACATTCCGTAAAACCCATGTGAATTCCACGACTCATCATCTCCCTAAGTCCTAGCCAGTGTTGACCAATGCGAGTCCTTGGAACATTGACTGATTCGTCGACCATTGCTTTAGCTTTATATTGCAGGTTTGCACAGTGAATAAGGCATCAAACCCTTTTGAGAAGTACGATTCTCGCCTGGATTCTGGCTAGGCATCTTGTATATCTAAATGTTCCGATGTCTTATTCAAAGAACGTTTAGAACTGAGCTTATCCAAATGAATGAAGTGCTTGTCTAAAACTGTTCAAGTATCGTGTTCACTGGCAAGCCTACAAGTGGCCCCAGTCTTTCCGTAACATGACGTGATTGTGGCTTACTAAAATACTCATGCAATTAGAGTTCATGCAATAGTTCAACAGGATCAGTAGTTAAGTTTGTAGGTAACAGATTGTTGGGTTAGAGTTGCAGATGTTGTGCTGAAATCTGCATGTTAACCGTGACTATTTCTAAATCCCCGGAATCCAGTCGCGCCTCCTCCCTAACTTCTAAATTGGCACAATAAAGAATCTCTAATGACGGGAATTTTCCGGCACCTGTTAGTGGAATTACTGCTGGGAATAATTGCCATGTACAAGTAAAACATGTTAACCCTACAGGAAAAATGAGTAGGACTACAAATAATTTACATGCAGATAAGTCGTACGAATAAGCCAAGAAATCCAAAATTCATTGATAATTTAATTTTGAGATAAATTTTGAATCCAATTCACCGCAGTTTCACAAATTCTTTTCACAATCCATCTCATATGCACGTTTTTTCCTACAAAAAAAATGTTTCAGTTCATCTCACAGATTCGCAATGCATCAACTCTAGCGTAAACAACTTATGAATTCACTCTTATGATATTGCTTAAAGAGCATCGTTTTTATAGATTAAGTCTGAGAAAGGTATTGTATTTGATGCCGTTTCGCTACAAAATTGAAAATGTCAAGGCTGGAAGTCTGTGATCAAATTTGTGTTCAAGGTTCAAACTTGTGCACGAGGTTCCATCTATGACTCACTTATACGCTAAACAGTGCATTGTTCTGATGAATATAAATTCGGTCAAAGACTTTCATCTTTTGACATTTCAAACTCACCCATTCCGATCGATGGGGCTTTTTATTCTCGTACCAAAATGGCTTCAAAATGCTGAAGTAGAAATGCATATTTCATGTATTAAACACCGCACATTAGAAGCTTAAACAAGATGCCTGAATTTATTCTTTAAAAGTAATTTTTGTCATTTTATTATGGCAAACACAAAGCTGTGGGTCCTCCATGACCCAAAACATCGAAGAATGGAGAGCCCTTTTAGTATGAATTCTGGGCCTATAAATGCCCTGTCACATTGAAGATTGGATTTATATCATGCTTTGAGAATGCAAGCAAATATTTTTCTTCCATCTAAACTGTAAACTGTACAACACGAAAGATGGCTAATTTTGACTACGAAACCGATGCACAAAACGAGAATAACAACATATACGAAAGCTTTGTTGTTCTTGCTCATACACTACGAAAGCGATTGGCTTTCCTTATAGATTATATTGATCATCCAATAGGAAAAAAGCCTATCGCTTTCGTAGTGTATGAGCAAGAACAATAGTGTTTTTGTACATTTTGTTTTTCTCTTTTTGTGCTTCGATTTCGTAAGTACAATGTAAGTAAACTCTAGGGCACGAAATTTAGGCATCAATTCTAACCAACGCAAGGCACGAGTAGGCACTAAGTTTATAGTGCCGAGTTCGTGCAAATGGATTTTTCCTTCAATTTCATTGGATAAACAAATATTTGGTTTGGTGCCTATTATTGCCTAGTGGCGCCTACTGGTGCCTCGAGGCACTAGAAAGGCGCTAACTGGCACGAAATTTCGGCTTCGTGCCTGAATTAGTGCCCTACAGTTTACAGTGTAGCCTCGGTATTTCACAGTTTGCAGTGTATGCTCTCCTTAGATTGATCGTCTTACGCATAGCTGATTCAGCACGATGCCTGCATGTATGCTAATAGGCAGGGACGTCATCAGGTCTCCTTAGCCCATTAATGCCGAGTGGCGGAAATCGATCCGCACAATCTTTCGGCACAATGTTGCGAAGCAAAGTGCAGATCAACGCGGTTCTCATGGTGCCACTCCCGACCTCCTACGATTCCTGGAACGGCGGCGAATTGCATTTGGAAAACATCTAAAAACTCTAACTTTTGAATGATAATTTCGTCATTGAATGGTCAATCTTGAAATCGCTGACAATTTTTTTCGCGAATTAATTCAAAACTATTTCTACAGTATGGCATAATTGTATAATCACTTAGATATCGATAGATGAGCAAACTTATTTTTCTACCGGATTCATTTAAATTGAATATTCCGGTTGTCTCAGTCATCAGAAATGCGCCAACTCAGTGAAAGCGACTATGCAATGAGTTTAAGTTGCAAATTAGACGGAACTGCACCTTTAAGTTAATCCTATTTTACTCCAGCTACTTTGATCTTCAAAACGGCCCGCGGGAAAGGACTCACTGAGTTTCCACCTCTAATTTTGATGTTCTCATGATTCAATCGTTCCCAAAATCAATGCATCAGTTTCAAGAAAAATAGAATATATGGTCCTCAGATAGCCTGTAGGTACCACGCATCCTCTAATTGGAACTCATCAACGTATTGTGATGCATGCACAGAATTAGATTCATCTGCGCGCGCTTCGTTCGGTTTCCTAGAAAGGAAGACTATATGATTAATATCGATATTAATATCATACAGTATTGTGCAAGTCAATATGAACAAAAGGACATATTTCCTATGTTATCACTTAATCTTGTTTGACTTGCTTGATTCTATCTTACATGAATAGAATGACTCATGTACTTGCATAGATATTAACATTTGACCTTTTCATTGCCAGACGTAGGTGTTCAATGCAACATTGACGCAGATAATTGATTTTGAATTCAAAAGTTCAAATTCTACAAAATGGCAAATTTTGGCCTTTCTCACAAAACTTGGGTAGAATTTGAATTTTGAATTTGAACTTGCTGCTTTTGTCACTAATCACATTTTATCTCTCTCAGAAAGCATACACATCTCACTAGAGACGCGTAGCAAGATTGTGACACTTAGACAGTACACGAAAATGACTCAACGCGCTATCGCATCTGAATGCTCGGTTTCGCTTGGTGCAGTGAATAATATTTTGAAATTGGATCAAAATATGGACAGCCTTCAACCGCGACGCATTGGTAGATGTGGAAGAAAAAAGAAGACAACGCCACGAGATTATCAAGATTATCAGGATGAGCAGACTCAACCCAAGAATGTCAAGTCATGAGCTTAAGGTCGAAATTGAACATGCCGGGTTATCTGTTGACAGCTCAACTGTGGGTCGACGGTTTCTCGCGGTTGGGAGGAAAGCCCGTCGACCACTTAAGAAATCCATATTAACAGTTAAAATAAGGAAAACACGTTTGAAGTGGGCCAAGCGTTATAGTTCGTCGAAGATTGGCGTCGAGTTGCCTTTTCAGACGAGTGTCACTTTGAAGCAAAAGGATATCATTCTCAGTTTGTTCGACGAAGTACCGGAGAGCCGGTTCGGACTGCACACATGAACCAGTTATTCAAACATCCACCAAAGCAAATGTTTTGGGGGTGCTTCTCATACAAGGGGCCCGGATGTCTCATTCCAATCGAGGGGATGATGAATTCCGATCGATATGTTCATTTGATTGAAACTCGGATTGTCTCTGAGTTGAAACGAACGCCGAACGCAATTTTCCAACAAGATTTGGCACCGTACCATACAAGCCGAAAAGCCAAAGCTTGTCTTGAAGAGAACAATATTTGCGTCCTCGATTGGCCGGGAAACTCCCCTGATGCATCTCCGATCGAAAATTTGTGGCATATCTGCAAAGAGCAACTGAGAAAGATTGATTGCTCATCGAAACAAAAGATGATAGCAGCTCTTATTAAGGTATGGTTCCATGATGAAAATATCTCATCAGTGTGCGAAAAATTGGTCGATTCAATGCCAAGTCGTTTCTCAGCATTGCTGAAGGACAAGGGTGGCCACATTATGTATTGAAAGACAATATTTCATTTTACATTGAAAATAAAATTCAATCATGCTGGAATTCATGTATTTTTACTTTTGTTCACATTAATTTGCACAATGCTGTATATTAATATCTAATTGGCACATCACAGAACTAGACAACTTGCTCCTTCTCGAATGGACCAATCTCGAAAGGATTCGTGTATCGCTTCCTGTTTATAATGGCAAACAATAAGCTGTCAGTAGAACAACCAGAGTCAGTGAGAGAGGCGTGCGTGCTGTGATATCACTTCGCACTCATTAAAACACACATCGCTGTCTTGGCTAACATTTGATTGAGTGTATGCACTATACGAGGAGCACTATTAAAGTTTTTAGCCTTATATAGAAAAAGCAATTGATGTCAAACAAGAACAAATATTTCTTTTACATTTGATCATAACTTTTCGAAATATGCACCGTTGGCGGCAATGCATTTGTCCATTCGCCGAAACCAGCCACTGAAACAATTGCAGTATACTCAGCAAGATCCAGTTTTAGCACTTCATCCATGTAAGCTTGAACAGCGTCCTCTTTAGTGGGAAAAGGAATACCGCGCATTGCTGACTTCACTTTAGGGAACAAAAAGAAATCGGCTGGTGACAAATCCGGGCTGTAGGGAGGCTGGGGGAGAAGATGGACATTGTTTTCAGCTAAAAAAGCCATTGTCTGTGCCGACTTGTGGGCCGGTGCGTTGTCATGGTGGAGGAGCATTTCTCGTACTCTTGTCTTTGACCAATTTTCTCGGACATTATCCAACAATTTTGGTAGACCAAGACTGCAATACCATGAGGAGTTAACAGTTCTTTGCTCTTCCATTACCGACGTTGAAACATGGCCACTAGAGGAAAAGAAAGTGATGACCATTTGCATGCCGCAGCTTCGAACTCTGCGAAGCTTGACGGGAAGTTCATCGCCAGGGAACAACCAGATTCGTGACTGCTGCTTCTTTTCCGGCTCGAGCTGGTAAATCCAAGTTTTGTCACCGGTTACAACATTGTTTACTCTCGGGCTTCCAACTCTGAACTTTCTTTTCATGAACATGCACCACTTCACCCTAGCTGTCTTTTGTTCTTCAGTCAAATGGTGGGGTACCCACCGAGCGGTTCGCTTTCACACACCAAGAAATTCATGCAGGATTCGATGGATTTGAGGAGGATGAATCGCTAGACTTCTTTCAATCATTGCATAGGTCACTCTTGTGTCGGCTTCTATCATGGCTCTCACACACTCAATATTCTCCTCTGTCACAGATTCTGATGGCCTTCCAGAACACTCCTCATCATCCAGTGATCTTCTTCCCCTTCGAAATTCAGCGAACCAATTCTTGATGGTTGCGTCAGATGGAGCAGAATCAGCGAAAGCAACAGTCAAGCGATCAAACGACTCATTGGCAGTCAAACCAGTCTTGCAGTCATAGTAAATCATGGCACGGAAATCACGTCTGTTCAACCCCATGATGAAAGACAGTGACTACGGTGAAGAGAGACAATGGTTGTCGGTGTATTGACTAATGTCCAGCATGCATGTGAAGAATCGCTTCCTGTGGCCATGAAATGCATTCGATCAATATTTTACTACAGAGTTGATCATAAAAAACGGACCACCAATATTTCACTGAGATTCAATCCATTCTCATGTCTTCCAATTGTCTCACAGATCAGCGTACCATACATCATTTCAGAGCTTGCATTCTCAGCTTTAAAATGATATATGACAGACGTGCATCCGCTATTGAATTTGCTGAGCAGTGCTCAAAATATTAAAATCGCTTAATTTACAAAATGTAATTTTTCAATAGGAAGACATCTGAGAATGATAATGACTCAGGCAAGGGGAGACTGATCATTTTCTGAGCTCTCTTTTGATATACTGGTCATCAAAATCGGTGAACTAATGAAAAATTACTGAGATCGTGAAGTTATCACAAAATCATGACCTTTTTGATTGCAAATGTTATATTCTCTCTTTTTCATCAAAAGTGTTCATGTTTGATATCTTCAGAATCCTTGAGATGTGAGAAGTACGAATATGTAGGTTTTATTCATATAAGTTCAATACTTCTTTGTCAAACTTCTTCGATATTTTATCTCATTTCCGCTAAAGTACACAAACAATGAAGGTAAACAATCGCCAGCTGCTAGGAGAGAACAAACGCATGCCTTAGCTAATTGTCTTGTTTTGAACCTTCGTTCACCTTACATGTTGTTTGTTTACTTTTGAGGAAATGAGAAAAAATATTGACGAAGTTTGACAAAGAACTGTTGAACTTAAATGAACATAACTTACATATTCGTACTCCTCACATCGAAAAGATTCCGAAGATATCAAACACTGACATTCTTGATGAATAATGAGAACATAGGATTTTCAACCAAAAAGGTCATGATTTTAGTTGATAGCCTCATACGGGAGGGTGTTCATGATGAGGATGCGAAAGCAAAAATACGGCACTCCCTTTAGTAATGGCTTTAATAAAAATGAGTTGCTAAAAATATTTACACGGCAAACGTTTCGCGACGCAGTCGCTGCCTCAGTGCACTAAAAAGAAGGTAAAAGCAGTCAAAGTGCGTGGTTTATATATCAGGGTGATAATACTGTAGACAGAGTATCTCTCAGCCAACCAGCTCGTCTTTGCGATTCAACTGTGGTCTCCTATTTCTGATGTAGCGAGCTTCAGCCAGACGATTTTCAAGAGGCGAACTATGCTTGGCAATGATATTGATTGTGAAATCGAAAATGTCAAGGTTACTGTCGTGGTCATTTATCGAATGTTCGGAGAGGGCACTAGTATTGTTCTGCAAGCGCAAGCTACGTTCATGCTCCTCGAAACGAATTTTGAAAGGCCTATTAGTTTGCCCAATGTAACTTTTGCTACAATGTTTACAAACAAGTTCGTAAACCACAAAGCGCACATCGCAGGGATAAGGGTTGTCGAGAAGATTGCAGAGATTACAGTTTACATGTTTTTTAGCAGATTTTTTAGAAAAGTATTGGCTAGTGGTTTTATTAGGTTTGCTTATCAAGGTTACAGGCAGTTTGTATTTTATTAAATTATTGATTTTTCTATTACAACTATCATTAATAAAACTAAGAGAAAGCCTAACATTATTCTCACCATTGCTTTTACGAGTTACGCTTTTACTTTTATCAAAATCGCGAGTTTCATAATTGTTTTTGCGTAATCTATTATGAAATTTTTCCTTAGCCTTATTTTTGATAGTAGATGATGAGCATCTACTTTCGATGCGATTATTCATACTGCGGATGTAATTATCCTTAACATGCTGAGGAAGCCAGCTGTCTCTTTGCAAAGTTATCTCAGAATGATTAGGCTTAGAAAACCATTCGTATGAAATCTGCTCATCTACGATTTTTATTGAGATATCTAAAAAAATCAAGGGACTCTCGTTGTCAGGAATTTCTATGGTAAACTGTATGCCGTCGTTCACGGAATTGAAGGTAGTTAATATACTATGAAAAATGTCATCATCATGTTCAAAAGGACCCATGCAAATGTCATCGATATAGCGCAGAAAAATCGTGGGTCGGATATTGATCTTTTCCAGTCTACTTAAGGCCTCAGTTTCAATAAAGTGAATGGAAATAATGGCAAATGGTGGGCCATAATGAGAACCCATAGCACAACCACGGGTCTGTAAGTAGGTTTGATTATCGAATTCTATTTCGTAGTTGTAAGCAATGAAAGAAAGCCCTTTCAACAAATTGTCTATGGTCAAGCCTAAATTGTCAATTTTGTCCCAATTTTGTTCAGCAAACTTTTGAACACAGTTGATTCCAAAATCGATAGGGTTGCTGGGGTACAGGTTTTTGACATCAAGCGAGTTGAATTTTTTATTTAGTAAATCATCGAAATTGCAATTATCTAAAGCACTCATGAGAGATTCAGTATTGGGAAGGTATGATGGAACCAATCTAGCTAGCTGATTTAACACTTGAGTAAATAGCCAGTCAACTTTTTGGGTAGGGCTATTGATGGTTGAAGCGATAGGCCTCAAAGGGTAGCCATTGTTGCCAGGCTCTTTGTGATCTTTAATAAGAGTTTTGAAAGTAGCGGGTCGAGTGCCGCAAGATTTTAGCCTTTCAACTTGATTACGTGTGAAATTATTTTTACAAAAACTATCAATAATTTTGATAGTTTTGGTCATGATTTTGTGATAACTTCACGATATCAGTAATTTTTTATAAGCTCACCGATTTCCATGAACAGTATGTCAAAAGAGAGCTCAGAAAATGCTCTTTCTCTCCGTGTCTGATTCATTATCAGACTCACACGTTTACTAACTTAAACATTGCAATTTGTAAATTAAGCGATTTCCTTATTTTGAGCACTGCTCAGCAAATACAATAACGGATACAAGTCTATAATAGCTCATTTCAAAGCTGAGAATGCGAGCTCTCGATTGATGTATGACACGTTGTTGTGCGACTTGATTGAAAGACATGAGAATCGATTGAATTTCAGTGAAATTTAGGTGGTCGGTTTTTTCTGATCAGTTGTGTAGTTGTTTAATTTTGATACATGCTATAGTTCACGGAATGAAGTTGTATGACTATCAAATTATGGGAAATGGTGAAGACTAAAAACTTCAGTAGTAGCCCCGTACAGTGAGAAATGCCGAGGAGAGGATGTGAAAACATCAAGTGAACTAATTTTCGTACGCCTGCTATTTTTTTTAATAATGATCGGAAAGGCCAACATTATGGAGAAAACTTGTGCGCAATGATCTGAATTCTTCGAATCTGAAGGAATTGTGGCAATCGAAGCACTTTGCTTGAACTCACATTAATCTGCAAGCGACGCACGACTTTTTTCCTATCTCTGTAAGGTATTTTTTCTTTTTGCCCACTTAATAGGTTCGTCGATGTGTCTTCGATTTCGTATTAATCACACTGTTAGCAAACCGGAGCAGCTAAACAAAATATTTAATTCTGTGGTTGCATGACTGTGCATCTATCATATGATAATATTCATTTCAATTATAATTGATAGAAAACGCGCATGCAGAAATGAATAGATCTGATGTCTAAACGATGTTTGAAACCATCACGTTGAATATTTTCACTGTAACACAATTGCAAACCTAATCTGTGAAGTTACTTTTGATGTAGGCGTAATAAGAATGATTCAGAACTATATTATCGTGTTCCTTGTGAGGAGTATTGTCTTGAATTGTTTTATTAAATTCACCCGTATGCAAAGATTACTTCACGTGAATCACTGTGTGCTTTCAGTGAGCCATTGTACGAGCGTATTGAGCTTGTACAGCAATAAAGGAAAGAAACTGAACACAAATTGTCTCTGTTTCTCAACTGGACAACAGTCGTTTCTGCACGACTTCAAATAGGAATGCTAAACATAGATGATAATCAGATTGCAGTATAGACGACGACATTTACGCTGAACAAAGCAAAATGTCTGGTTACAGAATCTTCAGATGAGTTTAGCATTGTGACTACTCTATTCATTCAACTTGCAGACTAATTGACGGGTAATATGCAGTCAGGTATATTTTCTAGATTCCACAACTCTCTCGTCCCTTATACTGCATTTTAAAAAAACAGACCATTCCTACTCCTATCAATTTTCTGTCTTTTTGTCATGTGTTGTTTACTTTCATTATGATCCTGATTCCTTCCCTCTTTTTAGACACTTTTCTGTACATTCCATCGACTTTCGTGTGAATTTCCTCAGAAATTCCGCCATTAAGATTTTCAGTGTATGAAATTTAAACATTTCTATTGCAAACATGCAAGCATACACCGAATACTCACCCAATGATCCTGGTATTATCCACTGAAATGCTCGATATCTATGAATTGAATTTTCTTACCTCCTGGTTTTCTACATTTGTCTCGTAGCATGACTGTGTCGATCATGATGTCATTGTAATCAAACTGGATCAGATTTTATTGTCCACTGTAAAGTACCGATTTGTTGGAAGTCTTGTCTCGTTCTTAATGTGTTAACATTGTAAAACATCTTTTAGTTGCACACCACCATCGAAGCCTTAAAGGCGAAGTATCTTGTACCAATAAAGTCTTGTACAACGTGTCCTGGTTTTGAGTTTGACGGGTAGGCCTATGGCGAACGGCACGCGGAGATCTTTCAGAGATCCTCGCCTTAACTGTCATAATACTGCTACTAATATTTTCCAATTAAAAGTAGCATAATTTGAAAAATAAATCTCGCACTCAAATTACTTTCTGCTCCTATGTAAATAAACCTAAGTTCTGGCATTAGTGCAGCACACATCTAGATTTCATGGGTGAAACAGTTTCCTCTGACAATGACGGTGCTGTTTCTTGAGTCCAGACCAGTTAGACCTACACGCTTCACCTCCTCCAGTGACCCAAGCATTCTTTTCAACCAACGTTCCAAAGATTTTCCATTGGATTCAAATTATGAGAATTCCCTGGCCACTAGAGAACTTGAATGTCATTGTCCACTGTTTTATTTCTTCACCGTTTGTTCCACAGAATTGGATTGTTTAACCGCATCACTTTGCTAGAAGTGCAAAGTGATTCAAAACAATGGCACATGAAGGAACTTATTAAGTGGGCAAAAAGAATTTCATAATACCTTGCAGAGATAGGAAAAATAGTCGTGCGTCGCTTGCGAATTGTTCTGAATTCCTTCAAAATGCTCCGATCGCCACGATTCCTTCAGTTTCGAAGAATTCAGATCATTGCACAAAAGTTTTCTCGATGTTGTTGGGCAGTCCGATCATTATTAAAAAAGTTAGCAGGCGCACGAAAAGACGCTCACAAACTTCTCTGTAGAACTTGACATCGACAGTGTCTCTTTGCTGTGTGATCCGGTTGATAACAGTCACTGAAACTTCAGACAATTTTGCGTGTTTAATGTTGAACTGTCTGCTTATTGTTCGATTTCTGTGGTATTTAGTCAGCAGATCATTAATGTTACATGTTCCAATGTTTCCTTTCTAGTCAAACAGAAGAAGAGACGACCGGTCTAATTCTGTGGTTTGTTCAGTCTTTCTGAACAGCGGTACATAATTATGTGAACATGTTTGAAGTCGCGCAATTTTTCACACTAACCAGCGATTGAATAGTGATGGATACATCCATAGAAGTCGGATTGTTAGGTAACTATGCTATCTATAGGGGACATGAAAGATCTCCAACATGTATTGATAACGGAGACAAAGTGAATTGAAAGCAGAGTCACTTGTGAATGTGTCATTTAGTCTTGATGGTTTGAAATGTTGTCAGTGGATCCATCAGAAGGAAAACTTTCAATCCTCAATAATTACTAACACTAGACGTATGCAACAACAATATTCAACATCTCTCATTGACGTTGTAGGCCTATTATCGCATCAATGAATTGCACCTGAAATGATTGTAGCCCCAGTGATAATTGTGGACGACGATAAGTCATGAAAAGTCTGCGGAATAGGCAAGCAATTCTTGATGAACTGGTAAACAAGTGAATGTTTTATAGAATGAGACTGGTGTCTTGAAAACATGAAACATTCGAAAAGTTTATCAATTTATGAAAATCAATGACATGGCCGACAAATAAAGATAAAATCACGAAATCGCCCATAGAATCGTCTGGCAGCATGCTGGAATGCCACTCTGCTCAGGATCGCTTGCAATGGATTATGAAAATCAATTATGCAAAAAATGTAAGCATGAGTCTGTGGTCACAAGATCAATTTCTAATATTTTCATTCATGTCGTCTACAGGCTTTGTTTGCTGTCCAATTTCATTTATATTCAAACAGGAGACATATCTCATTTGGATCTTATTCTGCGTGGAAAATTTAGGTGACACAACATTTACATCAGAAGTTATCTCAAATTTAAGACAGAGAAGTCCTGAACTAGTCCAGAGGATAACTCCAGACTGGTGCTATCCTAGTCATCTATTGTCCTCTCTTGACAAGAGAGAGAGTACTTTATTCACGGCAAATGTTTTTAATACCTTATAGAGATAGGAAAAATAGTCGTACGTGCGTTGCTTGCGGACTGCTGTGAATTCCTTCAAAATGCTGCGATCGCCACAATCTTCAGATACGGAGAATTCAGCTCATTGCTAATGGGCCTACAGGCCAAAATATAGACAAAAGTTGAATGCTGTTGAATGATTTGTCGACACATTAATATCGAAAACTAGCTGTCATCATCTTAATCCTTTGGTTTATGACTGCTGCATTGAGACTTAGCATTCAAATTTCAAACATTTTATTGACTCCATTACATACTGCGGAATTGTATTGTCATGCAAAGATGTCTATTTCAATGCAAGTTTGCAAGATCATGTGCTGGCTTTGAACTTCAATAGAGTGTTTTACAATAATGAAATTTGAATTTCATTGATTATGTTGACACCATTACACACTCAATCCTGGCGCACCCTGTCTTCTGAAAGAGCACCCTCTTCGTCCCAATTGTTCTCTCTTCATAAGCCAAGATGATGTTATGATAGTGCGGTTTTGTGTAAACAAAACGTATGGGATGAAAAATGCATGCATGTTGGATACTAATTGGAAGTCTGAACTCCATGCAGTTCAGCGAGTTATGACGTAGAGGAGTTGCGGAGCAGATAGTACAGCCCGGTAGCGTCATGGATTGCAACAAGTTGATGGGTTCTATCGATAGCTCTAATGCAATCATTCAATCCTGCAGTGTGACTCGAAAGACAAGCAATTGGTGCACTTGCCCCAAAAGCTTCTTCTGAATGCATTTTTGATTCGTCGTCATCTCCACCATCAAAATGTGAAAAACTTCACTGGTTTCCAAAAATTCGCTGTCAAGTTTTTGATTGAATAGTCCGGTAGAGGGCGAAGGGGGCCAATGAGTTAAAAAAGTTCTACGGCGCACGAAAAAACGTTCATTAACTTCTCTGTAGAACTTGACATCGTCTGTGTCTCGTTGCTGTGTGATCCGGTTGAAAACAGTCACTGAATCGTCGCACAAATTAGCGTGTTTAATGTTGAACTGGCTGCTCATTGTTCGATTGCTATGATATCAGCAGATTGTGCCATTTCATTAACGTTACATGTTTAACGTTACACATTACATTTCATTAACATGTTACATGCTTCCTTTCTACAGATTGTTTCATAAAAAATGGATCACCCTTAAACATCGCCTTAACTTCAACTTTGTCTAACTCCACCAAACTTGAACGAATTTCTCTGAAATTTGGAAGATATGTCAGTTGTGCTTACTAATATCATTGTTGGAAATTTCAAGCATGAATATTGAGGTGTTTTCCTGTTATAGATAAAAAAGTAGTAGATAATTTGATCTTCATTTAGTAATGTTACACAAAATCATACCTCACTCTTATAAAATTACATTTGTTTCCTTTGTTATGTAATATGTTGTTCTACAAGCCAAAAGCTATCAAGCAAAACAAAAATAAAGAAAATCGGTCAATCAGAGCCAGTATAGCACCATTATTCATCAACAATAATGTAACTGCTACATGTGATTAACTGAACTTCATGTTCCATAGCTTCCTGACTTCGTTGCGGTGGTGTTGGCAGCACTCCTGATTGCTTTCAGCTAGAAATCTATCTCTTACCGGTTGAAAACAATACAAAACACAAATGAACAATAACGAGATCGCATTCACAAAAAAGCAAAGTGTCCACCTTGCTAGAACTAGTGTTTTCTTTGCGAGCTACAAGCAAGCGACTAAATGTCCCTTACACAAATGTGCATCGATGGCATAATGATGATTTTCGACTCTGTCGTAAAGAGGGCTCTGGCCGTCTACGCAAAACATCCAAACGTAGAAACATCAGTCCGTCTGAAGGATAGTGATGGTCAGGAGTAGTAGAGTCAACTTATGCAAGTCTCAATTAGGGCTTAGGACATTATCTTGGGCAGCTCGTTCTCCTGATCTGAATCCCATAGAAAATGTATGGAGTATTCTAAAACTTAACGTTCGTCGTTCACTGCTACCTACAGATGGCGTATCACAACCTACGTCACTGTTAAAAAGAGAGTGGAGAAAGTTAGATCAGTCAAAAATCAACGATATCATCGAATCAATGCCTAGACGAATTGGTAATGTCATTGACAATAAGGGTAGGGCCGCAAAATATTAGCTTCTTAAGAACCGTTACTGTATCATAGCTTATCAGATTATATAAGGACATTTAAATATATTAGGGACATGAAATAACATGAAAAATGCTTTCTGTATCATACTTATGTTTTATTTAGTCAAATTTTAGGATGATCCACTTTTTATGAAACGGACTGTAGTTAAACAGAAGAGGAGACGACCTGTGTAATTCTGTGGTTGCATGTTTCAGCAGCTTGATTCTTCTAGGTATCTAGAAATTGGCGCATAGCCGGGCATCTGAAATTACCATCAAAAAATAGCTTTTGTCCAGAGCTAATCACAAACAATCAAGGTAAACAATCAGCAGCTGCTGTGGGAGGACAAAGACATTCCATTGCTAATTGTCTTGTTTTGTACCTTCGTTCACCGTACATGGTGTTTGTGTACTCTAGCGGAAATGAGAAAAAATGTTGAAGAACTTTGAAATAGAATTATTGAACTTATTTTAATATATTTTACATATTCTGAACATTTCTGATGAAAAAATGAGAATATAACATTTTCAACCAAAACGTGATGATTTTGTGATACTTCTAAGTATCACTAATTTTTATCAGTTAACCGATTTTGATGACCAGTATGTCAAAGGAGAGCTCAGAAAATGTTCGTTCTCCCTGTGCCTGAATAATTATCATACTCACATGTGTTCCTACTGAAAAATTGCGATTTGTAAATTCAGCGATTTTCATGTTTTGAGCACTGCTCAGCAAATGCAGCAACGGATACTGGTCTATTAAAGCTTATTTCAAAGCTGAGAACGAAAGTTCTCGATTGATGTATGGCACTTAGTTGTACACCACGACTGGAAAGCATGAGAAGTGCGGCGTGCGGTTGTTGTCTCTTCAGTAACAGCATTGACGAAGATAAAAGTTAATCACAAAATCCGCATCAATTTCTTCTGTGAATATGAAAGCATTCGCGCATCATTCTGATAAAAATAGCCATCAAGTTTGGAATCAATGGAAGTTGAATATTTCACTGCCAGAAATATATCAAATACGTCATGCTATATCGCTTCATTGTACTTGAATTCTTGAACAAGGTTCAGTAGTCCAAATGACCTACTTGTATTGGAGGAGGTTTGAAAATCGATGAAAATAGAGAGTCGCAATTTATTTGAAATTAAATATGACATGATTGTAGGTGCACGCTGCTTAGATTCTTCCGACAATTTCTCTGCAAGAGTGAGCTGGGCGTGTTTATTAGGATGCACAGCAATCAATTCAGGTAGATTCTGATGTATTTCACAATAATTAAGTGAATCGTTTACAACTTGCTTCATGGTTTTATCCAGATGCACCCTATCGTCATTAATCAAGCGTTCCAAAGTTACCGGCCAGTGCAGTGCATGCCATGAGAGTTGAGGATTCCTTGATTATTTTATGTTAATCATAGATAGTAGGTTGCAGTGGGTGCACAGATGCAGTAGGCTTCTATGAAGTTATATTGTAGTGAATGTTGCTATGCAGTATTATTTCATTGTTCAGACTATCTATGGTACTACTTGCTAATAAGCGGTCAACAATGATGAAAAAAGCGGTCATGAAATGAATATCATAGATTTATCAATTGAACCTCTGTAAAATTTTACCGATAACTCTGATGCATCCATGGACGCCTAGATATATGAAGCACACATAAGCTAGACATATTATCTTAATTGACGCAGAATAAAATAAAATGAAAGATGGTGCTTCATATATCTAGGCGTCCATGATAAATCACAATGGGCATAGTTCTGTATAGTACTATAGATAACCTGAACAATGTAATTATATATGCCTATTTAGAGGTCATCAATGCTTACGCGACCTCCAGTTGGATCATTGCTGACCTCTAAATAGGCATATAAATATAACATTGTTGTAGACTTTAGCGTCCAGCCTAACCTAGAAATTTATCTAACCTAGAAATTTTTCCCATTACTTTTAACATTAGAAATCAGTGATTTTCGATTTTTGTTTACCGTCCAGCAATGGAGGTCATTTTACTAAATCCCATAGCATTTCAACCAGTGGAGAAAGCACGGTAGTTCAGAGTACATGCGGACAAAAGTAAGTACACAAGTACTCAGGCATGGTACCAACTAATATATAATCCACAGTATACCGGGTGTTTCAAAAGTTGTAGTACAAGAATTTTACTAATATTATATGAGATTAATCGGTGTTGAATCAAGTCAAGAAGGTAGCCACAGTCAATCTACATGACTGTGGAAGATGAGATGTTCGATAGCTATTCAGATAGTTTGAAATTCTTGAATTGTTGAATAAGATGTCTATGATCGATTCAATACTAGAACACAGCAGCCCAATCAACGATGATTTTGAATTTTTGAATTTTGTTAATGAAAGTTGACGATGCAATTATCATCGTGAAATCATTCACAATGTATTCGCTTGAATAGCAAGTCATATGCTGTGGCTGGGCTCTCGCCTACGAAAATTCAGGCGAAAGTCAGCGAAAGTTTGAAGAGAAGTACGGACGAAATCCTCCATCAAGATCACAGATTAATTATTGGAAATTGAAACTGTTGGAAACCGGAAAACTGACCAAACTGTCGAAAGACAGACCAAGATCAGGGCGTCCTGTAACGGCATCCAGTGATGATTCACTTGAACTCGTTTAAGAAGAAGTGAATGAAAATCCACAATCATCGATGCGCCAAATTGCTCGTGACAATGACGTCTCTCCATCTAGTGTGTTTCGTTGCCGAAATAAATCTGGAATGAAGCCCTATAAGGCCAGCTGTTGCCAATTGCTCTTTGATGGGGATGAGGACAGGCGCCTGCAATTCTGCGAAATAATGATTGACCGATTTCGAGCAGATCCTTCATGTTCAAGAAAAATTGTCTTCTCTGATGAATGCAATTTCTATCTGTCGGGAAGCATCAACAAACACAATACTCATTATTGGGCAGCTGAAAATCCTCATTGCGAATTGCAGAGTAAGACCCATGCTACTCAGTACCTTACTGTATGGGCAGCAATAGGATGGAATGGCTAATTGGTTTGGATATTTCGGAACAGACAATGACGGGACAGATACTGTGATTTTGACTGAACATGTTGTCCCTTACTTCTCCCGAAACAAGTTCACATTATCAGCAAGATGGCGCTTCTTCACATTACGCAGTGAAAGTGAGAGAAATTCTTGACAACAAGTTGAATGGTCGATGGATTGGACGTCGAGGCCCGATCGAGTGGCCTGCCAGGAGTCCCGACCTAACTCCCTGTGACTTTTGGTGTTGGCCATATCTCAAATCTTTAGTGTTTGCCAACAATAGACGCTACGAAAATCTTCAGTCCCTAAGATCAGCAATTGAAGACAAAATTCACGGAATTCCTTTGCGAATGTATCGAGACACCATGAGAGATTTTGAGAAGAGAATGCATCTGTGTCGTGAATCACGAGGAAATGTTTTCGAGTAATGTGCTAGTATGTTTGAATTTCTCTATAATGTTATTTATTATAAAGTTGATTCAACACCGATTAAACTCATAAAATATTAGTAAAGTTCTTGTACTAAAACTTCTGAAACACCCGGTATGCACAATGTACATAAATAATACAAATTTCTCTTCACAGCAGAGTAGTATCAAATAAGTTCAACAGTATATAGGCCGTAGGTGGCAAACATTGAATAGTAGATAGCTCAATAATTCAGCAATGAAGAGATACATTAGATAAAGTGGGAAAAACTACTATTAGTAAGCCATCTGTTCACATTCACAATCTCTGATGGTGTCATTTAGTTCATACTAATGCGCGTTACATCAGATTAGATGCGATTGCATTAAGAAAGTTATATATTTGCATTATGATCGCAATGCCTGTGGATGAGTTATTCCAACGTCCTAAATGTCTGAGTAATAATGAAGCAACCAATTCACGAGGTTCCAATTTGCCATTGACATCAGTTTCCGGAATAACATGTATTTTGTATTCTTCAGAAATAATGAGGAGTTGAAATATCGAAGAATGGTTGATAGAACACCACTGACAAGTTGGTGGGTCAATTCTCTTGTTATTTGATAATGAAGAATATTCTTCAGGACCCTCACGCCGAACCCTCTGACGACAGGATGAGAAAATAGGCCGAGTGGAAGACCGGTTTCGCTTTACTAGAAAAATAAGCTTTATCAATTCCACGTTGTTAGATGACAAATTACATAAGAAATGAAGAAATCAAGATGCCTGTCAAATAAATG
This sequence comes from Prostheceraeus crozeri, assembly GCA_907163375.1. Lineage (NCBI taxonomy): Eukaryota > Metazoa > Platyhelminthes > Polycladida > Euryleptidae > Prostheceraeus > Prostheceraeus crozeri. The sequence goes on along the minus strand of CAJQUW010000546.1, from coordinate 29,946 downwards.
AACCTACGGAAAATTAAAATTTGAATTGGCCAACCTTCCAGCAATGAAGCAGTCATAGCCTCTGAGAGAAGTCTACAACAATGAATAACTGCGACATGCAGAATAGTCCATCGATGGCATTACTATGTACGAGTCCGCGTCAGCGGACGCCGATTTGCTCATTGCTTACCGAGAAATCTCATGTGGTATTTCCATTGTCTACTTATATCTACATCTATCCACACAGACTTCCTGTATCAGAATATTCTTCTACAATTTAGAAGTCTATGATCTTAGCAGTAACTTCTATGTTATACGTATTGAAAAATAACGGCATGGTAATGCCATTGTTGCCTGCTGACCATAGAAATAAACAATACCATAGAAAGTCCTAGAATGGAAATTGCATGAAAATTATGGCACACTCCGGGGGAACTCAGTTGGGGCAAAAAGCAAATTTTGCGAGCTGGCTTTCTTGATTTCTGGTTGGCATTTTCAATTATCAAGTCAATTTGTGATCTGGATTGTTGCCCCTTGTCCAAAGATCATGTATACAAAAACAATAGTGAATTTACAAAATAGTGCAGCGACAGATGACAAAGAAGGAAATCCTGTAAAACGTTCTGTATGTTCATCATTTTGAAATATCGCTCATATAATCAATCAAAAGTATAATCAGACACACATGCAACTTGTAATGTCGTTTTACAGAGCATGCATTGCTCCAGCTTGAAATCAGAGGCCAAGAAATCTTCGGGTATTCATTTTACGTTGAAGGATTCCCCTGTTCATTATATTTGAACAATTTTCAAAACCTTTGCATGCCTTCGAATATGAGCCTCCAAAATATCACCACACTATGTCATATTAATCATTTAGCGATTAACTGAAAAGTTCCAACGACATTTCATTTATCTGATAAATGACTGTCTCTAAAGAAGCTTTCGATGTGTTTATTCCAGAAGAGCGCTAGGTTTCTTGACCGTTAGGAGGAGAAATTATCCAATAATTAGAATTTTTATCCTTGAATTCTTGAAATGTTCTTACAACCAGTGCACCGACTACTTTCGATTATGACTCTGTGAATCAAATTTCAATTCGTATTCCAGTGTTAAAAAAATGGAAAATAGTTGTCAATGACTGGTACAAATAGACACAGTATATTAATCCATGGAATATTAGGCCATTTCACAAAAAACAATGCCACCATCTCACTTAAAATTCTCTTCATGAAAATCCTGCAATTTGCTGTCAACAACTTCCACAACCAACTTGGCAAATGGTTTGACTATGACAAAATGTTTTAGATCGAATCTGATCTACAAACCATAGATTTTCCATGTGCCATCATTGTACATAGGCAAGATATCAAACTTCCATTCTAGTGTACTATTATCTACTTCTATTCTGCTGAGAGCAGGTAGCAATGTACGAAATGTCATTTTTCCTATATTGTTGCATCATAGATTTAGAAATATAAGTAGACAATGACACTACAACACCTGAATACATAGAAGTGGTGACTTTCTATGGCATTATTAATTTCTATGCTTGAATATGTCCATCAATGTCTGATTGCTGTATGTACTATTGACATTGATGGAATATTCTCCGTGTCATTCAATGGAGCCGGCAAGAATCGTCGTTGTTGCCGGCTTCTGAATTATAGACCACTATCTATGTATGTAGCCAGAAACTTCCACACACTTCTACATTTGCATGAATCATAGCACGCATTCGCTATGCCTAGCTTTTTCAAGCGCAAATGATCCTTTCATAATGAGCTCCAATCGATCATAGAAATTAACAATACCATAGAAATTAACAATACCATAGAAATTAACAATACCATAGTAACTTCTATGGATCGATGGTGCTAATGTGATAGCAGAGATTTGATGTGTGTGTGTCTTTCTTAGTGTTTTTAAACGGCATTCATGAAGGGAAATGGAGGCGGATTGAAAAGTCTATACTTCAATTTGCATTTTAAACTTTTTATACTGGTAAAGATGAATACATCACAAAATTACTCAAGTTCAATTCACGAAAGTCCTAAACGGGGAACGCATGGCTGCCAAATTATTGACAATACAGAGAGACTCGAGAATAATGGTCAGAATTGCTTACTGGGACATTTATTACTACAGACTCATCGAAAACTCACATACAAGTGCCTCGACATCAATGAAAATTCTTGATGAAGAGTCAGCACGCTCATGAGCATTCACTTTTCATTTCAAAGCAGTTTTTTCTTCAAATGAAGTTCATAGAGGATCATCAAAGTCTCCAAACAGAATCACGTTAAAATCAGTATTAGCAGAAAGAAGATTGCAAATTTCATTTAAAATCTGTCGGATTTCGGCTTTCACAAGGCAATAAAATTTGTACAACGTTTTTGGATGATGATGGAAATTTATTAACAGCAAGGTTATCACGAATCAATCAAACTGTAATTAATTGAATTTCGTTGATTGCTTTTTACTGATAATGAATAGAACACAGAAGATCACTGCATAGATCTTTTAGATTGCATCTCGTTTCCACTTCATGCATTACCGCATTGTCTTGCCACCAATCTCTTTGTCAGCACGTTGCCAAGGATGTATATCGCCGTCATCGAGTCCAAGTCATATTGTAGAATGATGTCATGATGGTGTATGATTATAACATATAAGTTCACATGATTTTGCAGTTTTATAAGACATATTTATTAAAAAGCACTGTTATATACTTGTATGCCCCAAAAAGTCAAAACAGCAATTTAGCACTAGCGCTTTCAATTCACCTTCAGGTGCTTAATTAACAAGTGATACAACGTAAAATACACGGGAAATAGGCATATATTTAAAATTCAGTGGAAAAAGATATCAATGTTATGGCAGTAAAGAAAGTCATGAATTCAGAAGTGGCTTATAGATATTGATGAAATATTGTTCTTTTACCTTGAGCTCAATATTACTGTCCGACCGTATCTTATAGAAAGGAAAAATGTCTTTACATGAAGCGTTGCAAGCGTTAAAAAATTTCTTTGGGTTCCTTCTTCGAGACGCACTAATTGTCGTCTCCCCATGCATCTCTATGTATGACTACGGACGTATAAATTATGACATCCTACCATTTTAAGTCACAAATATATAATATATATAGTATTCAAAAATACATATATATTTCAAAGAAATCCTACTTGCATGTTCTTCATGTCGATTCGCTCATCTCATCACGCAAATTTACGTTGTATTTGCACAGCATTTGCGCAATTTGCGTCATTATTTTTCGCAAGAATTGCGCATTTTTGACTGGTTGTCCTTCCGTAGTATTTCAGTAAGCTTTGGTAAATGCCCAATTATGTCATTCCTTTCGTTATATGTAAACCGCAGGAGGAAGTCAAATAATCTTACATTATTCGTAAGTACACCGATGTAATGATTCGAATGTCATGAATACTGCACAAACAATACAAAATATGAAAACTGCGCATGATCTTAAGATAATGAAGCAATGAATTTCAATGTCTTTTCTGTAGCAGAATGATACAGGAAACAACATCCGTAAAATATTATTGATCGACCAAAACCTGCGTAAAAACTGCGCATTTTATTTCCAAATCTATTTCTGAAAAAATCCGACTAACATATACACGCACATAACTATGTGCTTTTTAAAATGTTACAGCAGGCATACATGCATAAAAACGTAGCTACATGAAAATACGGTTATATATTTTTCACAATATCATGGCTTATAATAAATATAATCATGTTTTATTTGAATTTGTAACTAAAAATGGTAGGATGTCACAAATTATGCGTCCGTAGTCATACATAGAGATGCATGGGGAGACGACAATCAGTATAGGTCTCGAAGAAGGAACCCAAAGAAATTTTTTAGCACTTGCAACGGTTGATGTAAAGACTTTACTCAAGAAAACGTCCATAACATGAACTTACTGTCGAAGCAATCAATCGATAGAAAAATCTAACGGACGACTTCATTTAGGCACATTCGGCTCGTAGCTTTCTATTTGATAAACAGTATTGCGGACACAATATAGGCCTACTTTCGTGATTGAATTTTTGATGTCTAATGCTTGAATCTGTAAACATGATGGATTGGAGTTGGATTCTCGTCACAAACTAATGATGGTCTGCAATATAGCCAAACGACTACTATATTCAATTTGAGGCAAAGTTGATTCTCGACTTATTTCAATTTATGAGAAAATCAGTACATGGTGGATATAGCCGCAAAACGCGCCTGACAGTCAATTCTTTTAATATATCTTTCTAAATTTGACAATGGTTGGCTGATTTTGAGACTCCTGGACTTTTGTACATGTTCTCCCACACTGAATTTACGCTTAAAGAATTGTTTTTGTTTCATTTCCCCCTAATAAAACCCTCGACCTCCTTATGCTCCCATCAAGATTCAAAGCAAAGGTCAAAAGCGTGAAGTGTTTGAATGGTAAACAGTGGCTACATGAAATGTCATCCAATTCATATTTAAACTCTATTTTTGACTTACAATGACAGTTGTTTGCAATAGAGTTTGATGGTTCAATTTATCCATAACATATTGTCCTTCTCAAAGCTGAAGACGCCTCTATCTGAATTGCTCTTATCCACATGTTAGTTACTATGTCATTTTTAGAAACAAAGATGTTTGAATGTGAACATCTTTGAAGCGTTTGAATGGTAAACAGTGGCTACATGAAATGCCATCCAATTCATATTTAAACTCTATTTTTGACTTACAATGACAGTTGTTTGCAATAGAGTTTGATGGTTCAATTTATCCCTCTATCTGAATTGCTTTTATCCACATGTTAGTTACTATGTCATTTTTAGAAACAAAGATGTTTGAATGTGAACATCTTTGAAGTGTTTGAATGGTAAACAGTGGCTACATGAAATGTCATCCAATTCATATTTAAACTCTATTTTTGACTTACAATGACAGTTGTTTGCAATAGAGTTTGATGGTTCAATTTATCCACAACATATTGTCCTTCTCAAAGCTGAAGACGCCTCTATCTGAATTGCTTTTATCCACATGTTAGTTACTATGTCATTTTTAGAAACAAAGATGTTTGAATGTGAACATCTTTGAAGTGTTTGAATGGTAAACAGTGGCTACATGAAATGTCATCCAATTCATATTTAAACTCTATTTTTGACTTACAATGACAGTTGTTTGCAATAGAGTTTGATGGTTCAATTTATCCACAACATATTGTCCTTCTCAAAGCTGAAGACGCCTCTATCTGAATTGCTTTTATCCACATTGTTATTGAATTGCTCATTGCTGCATAATACACTAACAATCGTGGTATTCCACTGAGACAAGTCGAAAGCAAACAATCGAGGATTGAGGAAAATAACATAATCTGTGTCGAAATCTGTCAGATCTTTTGATGGCTAATTAATTTGTTCGGTTTATTCAGCTGGATAAGTGTCTACTAACAATATTTGCTTTTTGTTACCAAAAGATTTGAATATTTGCATACAGTTTGGATCGCTGTATAGTCTCTACTTTTGCTGTTCTAGAGTGGCCATACAAGTCGCGCAAGTGAAGGAAATGTGACATATTTTATACACTTTTCAAAAAATTCCTCATACAAATTCGATTATCAAGCGATTTTCTGTAGGTTCTAGCAATAGGTTGGCATTTCTATTTGGCGAAATTGTGGCACATAACCGAACTTTCCTTCAATCACTTGAATTTTCAAAAATACCTGCTTCTCTACCTGGTGGGTCCTATTCAGTAAAGGCGGGTTGCCTTATTTTATCCTCGCTCCTGACTAGATATCTTACAGTATCACACATTTGAGATATTACTGCGATGGATAACGCTTTGCTTTATCGGATGATGCAGAAACGGGAAAAAAAGGTCCAGAAATGAGGTCTGAAGAGATATTAGAAAATTAAGTGCTTTTTGGGATTTTCAAATTTGCAAACATCAAAGTCGCAAATTTGCAAATTTGTTATTTTTAAGTCTATGTATCAACTTTCCCCTTAAACAAATAGACGTCTTGCGCCAGACGTCCTAAACTTGGTCTAATTTGTCCGATAGGGTGACCTTTTTTAGACGACTTTCAGACGACTTAAATTTACGCTACTCAAGTAGGTATTTAACCCAATTATCGTTACATTAAAGCTATACCCATGCTTTTCCTTAGAAGTCTATATCAAAAAACAGGAGAGTACAGAAGAATATTGTAATTAAATACAGAATTTATTTTTTACACCGTTCGGATCATACAAATTTCCTCAAAACAAAATTTTCAAAAATGATATGATCACACCGTTTGGATCATAGCGCTACTTATTTCTCTATAAAACAAAAATTTACTTAACTGATACGACAACACCGTTCAGGCTGTCAATCGTTGATTTCCCGAAAAACAGAAAAAAATAGACAGCTGAATTGGAGAAAAACAGAAAAAAACAGACGGCTGAATCGGGGAAAAACAGAATGCGAAATCGGAAAAAACACTAACATAGAATGCTTAATCACATTGAAATTGAAATTATTTGGAAAAATTAGTGCCTGAATTGAATATTCAAAATATACTATGGGTCACGGAAATTCATTACTGGTATATATCACTATCACTACAAAATATATATGTGCCGAAAAATGGCATATGAGCCTATTGAAAATAAACAATACGGAATAGTTCGTTCTGAAGAAATAGAAGTCAGCTGATTTTGCGATTTAATCAAAATGTATTTTTGATAAATAAATCATTAAATATGGAACTCAGGCTTTTTTCCTCGTACAACTAATATTCAGAAGTAATCAAAACTGCGTTTATATATTCATTAACTTATAATTAGACAAGTATAGAACTTAAAAACAAACGTCACGAACTTTTGGAACGCCCCTCGTAATACAGATGCAAATCAAGAAATCTACTATCCAACTTTGTATGTTCATTGCATAATGCTATTTTGTTACTTAATGCTGCACAAAGTTTTGTTATCATAGTATTTCTATAAAAAAAAACAGAATCTTCATCTAAAAACAGAAAAAACGGAATCTCGGCCAAAAGGCTAAACAGAAAAAAACAGACGACTTGACAGCCTGCACCGTTTGGATCATACGGACTTCCTTAAGATGAAATTTACAAACAAATTTGATCACACTTTACTTAACAAAGATGCAATTTGTGATTCAAATACTAAACAAAATTACGAAGTTACAAACAGTGAGTAGCGTATTATCTCGAATATAGTCTACCTACCCGATGGTTTCATATTCAATTTTACAAATTGTACCTAATTGAAAATAAACATGTCTCTTATTCTTGATACGTTCATGCAATATCGATCAAAATTCATATGCAGATTCTTAAACTTTTATGAAACACTTCATTCTGTTATCAAGTATTTTATAATTAATAATTATATCTGATAAGAGTGAGTCATTTGTCTATCGTTCTAAATTTGTATGATTATTTGTCTAATTCATCAAATTTATCATTTGATAGATGTATGACAGATATCAAAGTATATGACAAATTAAAGTAAAAATCTAAAATAAATTAGAAACGGTTGACAAATGTTTCACTCTAATCAGATATAATTACAAAGTCTTTTATAACAAATTGAAACGTTTCATAAAAAATTGAGAATCCGCATATGAATTTTGATCGATGTTGCTTAGGCGCATCAAGAATTAGATACATGTTTTTTACAATTAGGTGAACGCTTTGACTCAAAATTGCCAAATTTCCTTGTTAATTTGCAATATGTTCTGTACCACAGAACATTGATTCAAACAATTATCAAATATTTTAAGACGGAATGAAACGTTTAACGAGGTTTTGGGAATCGTCATATGCATTGGATAATTGTTGCATTTGGTGAGCTAGTAGGCCTATAATAAGCTAGGGTTATACTCGAGGAAATGCGGTACTGAAGTAATCAAGGCACAATCTAGAAAAATTCATCATTTCTGGTAGACATAGTCAAGTGTATCGATGGTTAGCATCAATCTGTTCTTACAGATAATTAATTTCGTTCAAAATACATCGATCATCAAAATAACTAGGAGACAGGAATTCGAAAATCACATCGTCACAAAAACATGTAAAAATTTCATATAAAAGCCTCATAGAAAAAGTAATACATGTGCAAAATTACTGAATAAAAATACAAGAGATATCAAAATTACGGCAGATAGTACTGGGTTATAACTCACCCGTAGCAATCTATAATATAGAGAGTGACCTGACAAGATACAAAGGCAATATAAAACATAGCAATGTGAATAGTGAATTCAGTGACAAGGCAAACTGTTAAATTATTATTCGTTTTATTAGCTTACCTTGTTTCTTTCTAGAAAAGATTGTGTTTTCCTAAGTTGTCTCTCACATTGTTGATAACAAGAAAGAGGTACGTGTAAAGTAGTCGAACAGTTAATCACAATGTCGTGACGTACCTCCAGACACTATTTTGGGCACCTGGTAGCATTTTTTCTGCTCTATCTGCTTCATCCTTTTCAACGCCTCTCCCACCAAACAACCAACTCTCTCTTCCTCAGTGTTCGTGTCAACTCGGTGTTGCTGAAAGGATAGAAAAGCATATTAAGAAATAATCATCATTAAAACAGAAGAATACTATAGGCGTATACAATACATCCTTATTTTCTATTTCAAAAGATGTTGACACCAGGCACAATTGTGAGCCCAAACCGAAGTTCTTCGATCACTCAAACGAAAAAATATAATACCAATTACTCGTTATCGAATTATCAATCATCCATCTGCCTATGTACTACATACTTAAGTACAATCATTCATTTACGTTCAACTCAGCATCCGCTTGACTCAGGGCTGTTCTAATTTTGTATTTACTGGATTAGTGCATTAACATTTTTCTGGAATTCAAGGTCAATTTAAATAAATACATATTACTGAAATTAACTTGGCATTCTAGAAAAATATATGAAGCATCTTCCTAGATCCTAATACAGTATAGACATGACCTATACTCTAGACCATGTATCATGGACTATGATAATAAATTTAATTGAGGCATTGTTCACTGAAAACATAACGAGGAATTAATAAGCTACAAGACATCTCTAGGTTGTGATGAAGAGTGTGGACAAAGTCATCAATGAAGTGATTCACAGAATGACACAAACACAGACGGTTGTCTTCAAGTGTCGTTTATCTTCGTTGCAGGCATGTGATATAATGTGATCATCACGCTGCGAGGGGAGCACCAATGAAAGGGATTTCCATAATAATGTCCAAAACAGACACGGTGCCTTCAAACAGATGATAATCATAAAATCTCTTTCCATCTGTTTCACATCAAATTCAATTATAAGGTTGTAATCAGAAACAAAACGACCGATGGGCATCCAACCTTTCTTATTACCTTGACATGACGATTGTGTCTTACATTTACAGGTTTCCATATTTACATGATGGCGGTACAACTCTACATCAAAATAACCAAGTTTGTGTACATTTTCACTAACGGATTATGCTCCTGGCCCAGCCCGCCTGCAGTTCTCACGTTTCTTCCCTGCGACTCTCGCCATCAAGTTTTCCCGACGTCTGCTGCAACTTCCCTACGTTTCCTCATTGATTCCTGCTCTCGTCCAGTCCTCCATCTTCTATTATCAGCTGATTCTCCACTTGACAAGTGAGCGCCTGGCCTGTAAAACAATATGTCAAACAATAGAAGTACAAGATCAGGATCGCAATGATTCTCCACTTAACAAGTGAAAACAATCTGTTAAATTGTTGGTTTGTGATCTGATGAGTTATCTGTCACATCTAGATGATACCATTGATTCAGTGATACAACAGGCACGCGAATGGGCTGATTTACATAATAGTACAAAGTATATTAAATGTGCAACAATGAATGAGGAAGCCAATCATCCACAGGATCAGCAGAATCCTCATCCTACTGATCCTTATCAATCAGCCTCGGCTTCAGCGTGTTCAAGATTCAATTCCAGCATGAAACGTTGTATCTGTGAATCTGATGACATAAACGGCTTGTTTCCATGTGATCACTGCAAGGATTTATTTCATCCAGAATGCTTCGGGTTTTAAACACTCACAACTCTCCTGCATATCACTTTTCTACTGCAATGATTGTCTACAAAAGTCACCGAATTTGATAGTAACTTTTAAGAAGAATCCCTTCTCGAGTTATAATGTCGCAGACTTGCGACATGAATTAGAGCTACGACATTTACCAACAGATGGAAAAAAGAACCTTTTAATGCAGCGCTTGCTGACAACGGTGAAGATAGACAACACAAAATCAACCACAAGCACTTCCCAATCTCAATTTAGTTCCAACACTAGCATGGATTGTAATGAAGTATTGGACAACATTCAAAATGGATTTCGATCACGGGTTCGTATTTTGAAACGAATTCCAAAAGCCAGTCGCATGCAAGCCGCAAAATTACTTACGGACACATTAAATGAAGTAGTAGATTCCAATAACCTGATAACATGGTCAAAATTATTGAGCTTTTCACGCTTGTGTTTGCTACAACCAAAGAGAGCCTGTAAAAATTCGCCTTCCCTTGCCACTGTTGTAAATCGAAAGATTTCTGAATTCAACGAATCAATTAGTGCCGACCAGATTTTTGAGCGAATGAAAAAAAATGCACACGAACTTCGCAACAACTCAAAGGTAAAGAAAAAACCTCACAAGAAGTTATCGGTCCTAGTTTCAGAAAAAATTTCGGAGAATGACGTTAAAGGCGCAGTCAGAATAGCTTCATCCAATGAGTGCCTGGCACGCAATAACGGAGACACTGTTAAAAAACTTCGTGAGCTGCATCCTGTAGCTTCTGCATTCCGTGACATGCCATCAGAAGATCGAACATTAGAATCCTCTCCACTGCAAGTTTACCCGGAATCAGTTATGAAAGCAATCATGAGCTTCCCTAATGGTTCAGCTGCTGGCCCCGATGGTTTGAGACCACAGCACCTAAAAGAATTAATGGCTAAGTGGCTCGGAGAACATCGCACAAAACTTCTTGATGCTCTTTCTCGCTTTTTCAACATGCTATTGAGTGGAAAGATACCTGAAGAGATCTGTCCTATCTTCTTTGGAACTAACTTATGTGCATTGAGCAAATCCTCCGGTGGAATTCGACCAATCGCAGTCGGATTTACTCTCCGTCGTTTGGTAGGGAAACTGTGTAGCTCATCAGTAATGGAGAAGATGGGAAAACTGCTACGGCCTCAGCAGTTGGGATTTGGTACTTCCTTGGGGGCTGAAGCAGCAGTCCACGCAGCTCGAAGATACGCTGACGAAATGACCGAAAACAAAGTATTTCTGAAGATTGACTTTAAAAATGCCTTCAATTCAGTCAAGCGTGATGTGATTTTAAAAGAAGTGATTGAAAATCTGCCTGAGATTTATCCTTTTGTTCGTAAGACATATTTGAAAGAATCTAACCTTTGGTATTGTGATCACATAATTCATTCTTCAGAGGGAATTCAGCAGGGCGACCCCCACTCGGTCCTCTTCTATTTTGTCTCGCAATTAAAGACATTACCAAAAATATTCGTTCAGAATTAAATTTATGGTATTTGGATGATGGCACGATAGCCGGTCATATCACCGATGTCTTCGATGATTTCCAAATGATATCAGAACAAGCAAGAGAAATTGGCTTGACTGTGAATCACCAAAAATGTGAGCTGATTGTGAGAAATTTTAATTCGGCAACAGGTATTCCAAATATTTCACACATTATTTCCGAAACTGGAATGAAGGTAATCGAAGCGAAAGATGCTGTTCTTTTGGGATCACCTATTGGCATGGCTGCAATCAGACCTACGCTGCAACGTAAGTTGAACGACTTCCTTCGACTCAGCTCCACATTACAAAGTTTGGATGCGCACGATGCTCTTTTTCTACTGAGAAACTGTTTTTCAATCCCTAAATTGACGTACATTTTGCGTACTGCACCTTGTTTCTATTTCCATGGAATTTTAAAGGAATATGATGCGGCTATTCGTGAGACACTCAGTAATATCCTTAATTGCCAACTCAATGAAACAGCATGGAATCAAGCCACACTATCAATCTCAAAAGGAGGAATTGGTGTTAGAAGCGCTGTACAGCTATCTCTACCGACTTATCTGTCTTCAGCTCACAGTACTGTTGATCTCTGTTCCTCACTTTTGTCACAATGCAGTTTGCCGGCCGATTATTTCGTTAGGCCTATGTCACTAAGCAAGCCAATTAAAGACTGGAAAGCAATCACAAATGCCGAGCTCCCACTCAATCCAAGCAGTCAACGTGCATGGGATAAGCCGATTTTAAAGTCAGCATTCGATCAGTTGGCGGGTTCGATAGTATCAGCCGCATCGAAAGCGCGGATTCTTGCCGTTTCTTCCAAGTATGCAGGAGCATGGTTGAACGCATGCCCAATACCATCACTGGGCCTGAAGTTGAATAACAGCCAATTGCGGATCGCATGTGCATTACGTTTAGGTCTCCCTCTTTGTCAACAACATGTCTGTGTCTGTGGAGAAACTGTGGATCAGTGTGGATTACATGGCCTCCGATGTAAGAAGAGCGCCGGAAGAAATGCACGCCACCAAGAGGCCAATGACCTTATTCGACGAGCCTTGGTATCAAGTGGAGTTCCTGCCATCTTGGAACCTCCAGGAATTTCCAGGCAAGATGGTAAGCGTCCCGATGGACTTACCATGATACCATGGAAAGGCGGACGATCAGCCGTCTGGGACTTCACTTGCCGAGATACCATGTCACCGAGCTATATCGCTTCATCGTCGCATGTTGCAGGAAAAACTGCATCTGAAGCAGAAGACCGCAAGTTTTTCATCTTGTGAAGGAAGCCCAAAAAACTAGTTGATCTTACTAGATTTCTCGATTTTTATTGCGAGGCCTTTCAGCCAGCACAGCCGGCTATCGTCAGGCGAATGACATAAACACATTAGATGATTAACATCACTCATACTGCAATGGTCAGACACAAATTACACAATAGAAATACGAACGAGCAGAGAATAAAATTACATGACTTCACAAGAAAATTAAGGCACGAAGATACTATCTACAAATACTGGAAAGTAACAGTAAAGAAAAGGAAGAAAATGCTAAGGAAACCAAAAATCACTGATATGATGCTTATAATCATAATTCTAATAAAACTAAGCATCATATCAGTGATTTTTGGTTTCCTTAGCATTTTCTTCCTTTTCTTTACTGTTACTTTCCAGTATTTGTAGATAGTATCTTCGTGCCTTAATTTTCTTGTGAAGTCATGTAATTTTATTCTCTGCTCGTTCGTATTTCTATTGTGTAATTTGTGTCTGACCATTGCAGTATGAGTGATGTTAATCATCTAATGTGTTTATGTCATTCGCCTGACGATAGCCGGCTGTGCTGGCTGAAAGGCCTCGCAATAAAAATCGAGAAATCTAGTAAGATCAACTAGTTTTTTGGGCTTCCTTCACAAGATGAATAGAAACCCAGGCCCACTTTTTCCTGAAACCGCAAGTTGTCTAAATATGCAGACTTAACATCTGCTTATAATGTCATCCCCTTCTGCATAGAAACGATGGGAGCATGGGGTCCATCTGCAATCAAATTTGCGAGACAAATCGGCGCTCGTATAGAGGAGAAGACCGGAGAAGAGCGATCAACAACCTTCCTCTTCCAGAGACTAAGCATCGCCGTTCAGAGGGGAAATGCCATATCCATCCTTGGCACATTGCCGAAGACTGCAGGCCTGGATGAAGTTTTCAACTTGTGATTTTTTTCATCTCTCTTTTGTATCTCGCTGTGATTTCATACCTTCTTGACTTCAAATAATATATAGACGCTTGTGTGATAACTTTCTAAAGAAATACAACTCCTGGCGTTGATTAATCATCATTAACATCAAAAGAAGGCAGCGGCTACTTGACACTCTACATCAAAGCCGTCACATAAAACAACTCAACATGACACTCGCTACATGATATCACTGACAGCTCCCGTTTAAAATAACATACGCAGACTCCACAAGCAAAACATTCACACGCGACAAACACAAAATACAGGTTACTCCCGTCAATTCATTTATGCAAAACAAACATCACAATACAACTGCAAAGGTGAAGCTGTATCAGTGGGGAGCAAAATATATTCAATTACACTCGAATTTCAGTTATATAGAAATCAATTATAAGCATTAAAATATGTATGTAAGGCATAAGAAATTCAAACGGGGTTTTTAAATTTTCAATTATAAACGATTATCAATTACAACGCAAGCAATTATAAACGATTATCAATTACAACGCAAGCAATTATAACCGAACATTACTGTAGTATCATTCATTCATCATACATTTGTCTATAACTTGGAGAGGATGAATAAGGTATATACGTATAGCATAGATCCAAAAACTACAAGTTCATATTCACAAGTTTTTTGAAAATTAATTTTAAAAACAAATCGCTTGACCTTCCAACTCATTTACATGCAAGAGCTAAAGTTTTATAAATACATTGAGAATTCGAGACACTTTCTGTCGGTACGGGACTATGTTTAAAGAACTCGTGAAAATATCACATCTATACAGTTTGGATCGCTGTATAGTCTCTACTTTTGCTGTTCTAGAATGATCATACAAGTCGCGCAAGTGAAGGAAATGTGACATATTTTACACACTTTTCAAAAAATTCCTCATACAAATTCGATTATCAAGCGATTTTCTGTAGGTTCTAGCAATAGGTTGGCATTTCTATTTGGCGAAATTGTAGTACATGACCGAACTTTCCTTCAATCACTTAAATTTTCAAAAATACCTGCTTCTCTACCTGGTGGGTCCTATTCAGTAAAGGCGGGTTGCCTTATTCTAACCTCGCTCCTGACTAGATATCTTACAGTATCTCACATTTGAGATATTACTGCGATGGATAACGCTTTGCTTTATCGGATGATGCAGAAACGGGAAAAAAAGGTCCAGAAATGAGGCCTGAAGAGCTATTAGAAAATTAAGTGCTTTTTGGGATTTTCAAGTTTGCAAACATCGAAATCGCAAATTTGCAAATTTGGTATTTTTAACCCTTTCGCTGCTGATGGTAAGTATACTAGCCATGGGTGCATTCTCTCCTGTGCTACGTCAGTTTTATCATTCATTCTCTCCAGTGCTTTATGCTTCTCTGTAAAATCCACCGACACGGCAATGACAGTTACAATCAACAAACATGTGTTTTGGTCCCACTTACAATGCAGCTCATTAACGGCGTGGGGTTAACAAGAAGCTGTTTATACTAGAGATAAGAAATTTGACACCGAAGTCTATTGGAATATCGGAAGACAAGTGTGAATGTCATCCTCTCAAATTTTTGTCACTGAATTATAAGTCTCAAACTTATCACAATCTCTAAACCAACATTAGGATTAGCAAGGGACTTGCAAATACACGTATGTCAAACGCAGCCCATCTAGAAGTTTGGATTTTAGCCCTTCTTCTATGCGTCCGCATTGAGATTCAGAATAGAATTTTGAAGTCTGGCTGCACTTCTATTTTATTTTCTCACGTTTTGTATCCATATTTTTCATTGTGTAAAGCGATAGGCGTACATTGCGTAGATAGATAAGGCTTATATAACAAGTATATAAGTCAAGAAGGGGGCTTGAATGATAAAGGTCAGAATATTAATTACAGATAGTTGAATTTTCATATTAATATAGGCTACTCGGTGTGAATGGAGCCATGATATAGTGCTTCACGACGATAATATGCATGTTATTGACTTGTTATGTGCATAAACTTGGGCAATGTATGTTTATGTTAGAATTAGTTAGCGGTCTGAAAAAGACTACCGACTTAATTTGAAATTAACGAAGGAGCTGCATGTTTGTGAAAAATTCGCTCGTGGTTCTTCTAATTGAAAATACTTTAATGAATAAAAATCTTCTATTCATTAAAAGTCAATTATAAAGGCACTTTTAGTCATTTGAAATTTATGCATTCTTCCGAGCTGATATGTGATTTATTCAACTTTTTCATATGAAAGCCGTCAATACTTTTTGCGATGCTAGAGCCAATAGACTGATCTCTCGTTGAGTAGTCAATTGAGTTCGTGCTGGTGATTGAATTTGGCTATTTGAATTTACGAATTATTACTACTGAATGAATGAGCGACGGTATACATGTAACAGCGAAGTGACAGATTATCAGTGGTCTGTATGATTGTGCCAGCGTTGAATATGTTTAATCTTCTTCCGGTTAAATTTCTAGTTAATTAATAGGACAGCCAAATGAGCTCGGTCTTAGCTGTAGGCCTAATGTAACATACTTTGTGGCATGCTCTTGTCTTTATGGCTCTGTTTGCTGTTTAAAGTTTTATGTCAATAAAAAATTGATTAGTTTGCGTTTTATGAAATTGTATTTCGCAATCTATTATTGCAACAATTTATACAGGATCCATGTCACTTTCTTTAGAATGTTATGAAATTTTCATCACAAGTGTGTATTTGATAAGTAATACACAGAAGAGCGTGGTATTCGATAAATTGTCTCAAATTGCTCAGTTTATTTATTAATCTAAACAGTACAGCAGCAACAACACTGTTCGCAAACGTTTTTGTCTCCTTGACCTTCGTACAAAAACTTCGGATGTCGGAGGTGAATCGAAATTTTTGTGAATTTGATAATTAGCAACTAATTCATACATTTCTATCATGAGAAAATACACCGTATAATTTCATTTCCCATTGATTTGAGTTTAGTGATGTAATTCAAAATTTTTCAATGATATTATTCAATTCCATTATTATAAATACTATCATCAAGGTAATTTCAGAAATATTGTTCCGAAAAGTTGGACAGTGATAGTTGCATGTGAGTCAACGTTAAGAATGAAATTTATTTTGAAAATTGTGTTTATTGACGTAAATTGTTGCCTGATGCATTGCGCTTTGGTTAGATAGGCTTACTTGTGTTCTCTGATGGATATTACTTAAAATTTTATGAAGGCGTGAGTTATTGATAATAAAGTCCTTTCCCATGATTTTTTGATTCACAAACATTGCTGTTGTGCACATTTCAAGTATATTTACGTGACATAATACAGAAGAAACACTACCATTCAAACTAAGTATGTTTAATCCATCAGTATATCTCAACCCACACCATTTATATTTCACATCACTGATGATGCTGTAATTTTGTGTTTATCAAAGTAAGTAAATTGCCTCCCCAATCCAGCCTTTGGTTTCCTGCGTGACCAAAGCAGATTTAATTCAAAATAAAAGCAATTAAAATTTTCCATGAAATGAATGCTTGAAAAATACGCAAACATGCAAAACTTGCACTGCAAGCAAGAAATCATCGTGAGTAAAAAGGTTTACACTGTTTTTACTCCACTAGACTTTTTGTCACAGAATTTTGAAACGATCAAGTTTCCATTCGTGGCAAACTTCGTTTCTTTATCCGCTGTGATGCTATTTGCAAGATCTTGAGGAACACCGCGGTTTGGACGAATTGTCCCCCCCTTGAAGTGAGTTCGGGCGAGAAAGCAGATAAGAAGCTAGCCACACGCTTGCAAACCAATTATCAGCGAAAATGCGATACCCGAGGTCAAGGTATTCTTCCGACAAATGCACCACTATCCGTTCGGAGAGGCTGAGAGCTGTTGCGTATTGAGCAAAACGATCATGCTCAGTTTTCATGGAATGGAAGTCAAAGTTGAGCATGTAACCAGTGTCACTTTCACAGAGCATGTATATCTTTATGCCAAATCGACTTCTCTTCGCTGGGATGTATTGTTTGAATACCAATCGACCTTTGAAGAGTAACAAAGACTCATCAACAGTTAAATTCGACTTTGGTCGGTACACAGAGCTGATGATACTACGTATTCGCCTTGCAAACGGTCGAATTTTTCGGAGGAGATCATGCTGATCACCTAGATCGCGATAATCGGCAAAACGAATGAAATGGTACAGCAGAAGGAATCGATCGCGATTAATGGAAAAGTCACCTTGGAAGAATGGAGTGGAAATGAAGGGATCAGTGCTCCAGTATTCACTAAGTGAAGGCTTCTTGATGACACCCATCAGTAAAATCATACCAATAAATCTCTTCATTTCGGTGACATCTGTCTCTTTCCACTTTCTGAATCGAGAATGCGGTTTCAAATGCTCCTCTTCTTCTCTCAAATATTGATCTGCACGAATGTTTGTAAATTCAACTAAATCATTGAACAACTGTTCAGTTAAGAACAATTTCAACGATTTCTGAATCAGGTCTCTGTCGTCATTGACAGACAGCATCTCCTCCTCACCATCAGATGCAAGTCCAGGAACACCAAGGAAAGTAAATTTCGGCAAGGTCAAGTCAGAGTCAGTATCGATGAGTTCCCAGTCAAGAGGAGCGGCTAGAGTCAATGGCAAATCATTCATAGGTAGTGGAGAGGCTGAGCTGAAGGGCACATGATTCGGAAACAGCGGAGAAGTCTGCGTCAAGGGCGCAGGATTCGGCAACGGAGAAACTTCAGGCGAAGGTTCAGGATTCGACAACAGCAGAGAGGCCTGAGTCAAGGGCGCAGGTTTCGGAGAAAGAAAGGAGACTCGAGGCAAAGGACAATGTGGTGTCAGTTCAGGCTGTTCTTCGTCGGTGTCAGTGTCACCTTCGTAATCAAAAATAGTTTGATCGCTGATGTTGTCGATGTCATTTTCATCATCACTCAGGACCATCATATCGGCAACTTGTTCTTTGGTATATCTTCTCGCCATGTATGGAAACTATAGTTCAGATCACCTTTCTACAGGAGATTCAACTCTTGAATGAATCTGCATGCGATCTCACGCCTACAAACTCAACCACTGTATGTTTATTTCATAAAATTAGTTGATGGGCAATAGTGAAAGATGATTGTCATGTCATAGCTACTACCCCCTATGTTGTTAGGCCGATCCTTGCATTTAGATAGATTACAAATTTTTATTCTGAATTCAGAGCAATTTGAAAACAGGTAAAAAGTAATTTGCCGCAATGTCGGCTCAAAAAAAATCACACTGTGGTGACATAATGATTACCAAAGCTTGACAGCCGTGAGCTTGCTTAAATTATTTTTGTTTATAAATCCTTTCCTTCATTCCCCAGTAACGCTCTGTAGCTAGCTGTGACTGCTATCGCTGTTCCAGATGTTTCATGTTTTACAAGTTGACTTAGTGTGTTTCGTTTTGCTAACGGTGTCTGATTGACTATTTGTTGATCTCTAAATGACGATTAGCACGCCTGATAAGAAAAAGAATGCTACCTTGAACATGAAGATAGACCGCTGACGGTATTTTGATGTTATTTTCATTATATCGATGAACAATTAATTTCAATCGCAGTACAGTGAGATGACACTAATTATAATGCCACCGTAAATGATACTGCAGCAAATAATACTAAATGCAGTAGTAACCTTTATTGCTGTCAGCCTCCAAAGCTACATACTTGCATATCCAGGTGCATGTACATATCAATATATAAATACACAGTTGCGTGCGGTGCTACTTATCGATAGGCATGCGATGTGCAGAAACAGAATTTGATATTTTCTAGATGTCCATGCGTTCAAAGTTAGACATTGTCGTTCCACGCTATGGCATGTATCATATTCGATATTGAAAATGGCGCTAACACGTAACGCGAATATTCACGAAATTATCTAAAATTGAAATCCTCCTTGACTTTTTAACGAAGTCATCAAATGACATTATGATAGAAAAAGCCTTCCTACATCATTCGAAGGTTACAAGTGAAGTTTTCTCAATGGACATTTAGACTTGGGTTTCAAAACCACCATGGAAAAATCGTCGTATCGACGAATGTACGCCTTTTCCTCTTTCAGCGTTTCGGTCTTCATTTGAACTTCATTTTGGGCATCGGTCGCCCAGCTTCAACAACATTTTTTCGGCAAATATTCTGCCAGATCGGTAAACCAATTGATAGCATAAAATGTCCAACTCCAAGACAGTTATACATCGTACATCAGACAACGCTTTGTTCTTTTCTGGTAATGGATGACCAATATATAACATTACTGATTTTCATTACTGATTACTGATTTTCAGATTCACGAATAGCTGACTTTAAAGTTATCATTTTTAATCCGCTACGCTTTCTAGTTTTCTACTTCTTATTCTTTATTTTACTACAACTAGCATCAGTCAGTCGCACGTATTTATCAAACTGGGAAATGTATATACAGTCAACAAGTTCGTCTCCTTCACAGGCTCACAGGTATGTGGTATTGCTTCTCTCTCGACCAGGTTAGCTTTCCCATTTCAGCTAGGAATAAGCGGGTCATTGCAAAGTACAGCATCGTTGAACGAGTTAATCCATGGGCAGTTTTACATGGAACAGAGAGGGCATGCCTCCAGGGAGCGTAATTTTCATGTGATGACGTCATCCGGAGAATTTTCAATGCTACTCACTCAGACCGTGATCACGCGACATAATCAACCTTTACGAATTTTTATGTGATTCTGTTCAAATGAGTCAAATTGCTCAAATGCTGTCTTTGGTGAATGACGCTAGGAATCTGTGTTCAGGAAATCTCGATCATGAGGCAGTGTTGGATTTGAGCGAGGAAAAGTGCAGAAGTTCACCTCTACGCTCTATCTCGTCTCATCCCCGGTACTGAAGATATGCCTTTATTTCCTGACGGGGGGAGAATAATTTCAGTAGATAGGCCTTACATTGCCTCAACCAGATTGACTGAGCATTAATTTATTACTTTTGCTATGAGCAACACTTATAGGTGTAGGACTAATTTCCTCACGATTCTTCATAAACTTAATTGTCTAATCATCAATTATTAACTTTCCTTGTTCAGAAAGATGACAAAGGAATTCAAGTTAGAGAAAATGCTTAATGGAATAATTAAAAGGAATTATTACCAAATGAATGCATTGGGGAATCCCTTTCAAGCATCAAATATGACTATCTCCTCCTCATTGCATTTATGGTTTCCATTTATGCGACCATTTTTAAAATTATTCGCGTGTATTCTATAGATGCGAGGATGAGATTGGTGATATAAGAATCGATGTCTTTTTCCTTTTGATCACCACTTTTTTCTGGCTTTAGTTACGACGTTGACTCCAAAAACTTCCGGTCGAAAACTTCCCCCTACTATCGAGCTCAAATCTAACACTGTCAAGAGGTCTCAACGTTTGTATTCCACAACTCAAAACTCAATTGATATTCAGATTTTTTTCAAATTAGGATTTTTATCCCAGATAGAATTTCGACGTATCAAGCCCTTTTCGCTTATTCGCATCATTTTCTCATGAAATCGTTTCAATATCTTATTATTTGCCTCCCATTGGACGATTTCTTATTTTCAGGGGTTTTATAAACGTTGAACTTGTTTTTGTGGAGGAAGATCTCACGACAAGTTTTCCATAATAGTATTTCAAACTTTGTTTAGTTGTCATCTGTCAATAAACAGTACATGTATGTGAAAAAAGGTCATTGACAGTCTTTATGAGAAGGACAAAAGAATTCACTGGCAAGTTTGTTTAAAAAAATCACTGTCGAAGGCGCCAAACTAAGTCGTCCTAAAATATGAACAATTTTATGATATATTCGGATGTGTCTCTCATAGAAATTATAGAAAGTATATATGAATTTGTGAATGAAAATCAAACTATACAAACAAATTCAGAATGCTTCATAATAGTACAGAAGAAAAGATATCATCATGAGAAAGGTAGGAGCTGACTTCGAATAAAGGTAACTTTTTTGGAAATATTCACCCTTTCGTGAAATAGGTTTTGATTTTACATCACAGAATCAGTAGTCGCTTGAATAGCAATGGCGACTGTAATAATAAATATGCTGATAATTATAGTTTAAATAAGTTTGCTTGTGGTGCAAGCCGCCACTGATATGCGCGTATAGCAGTTTCTTGTCAACAAAGGATTAACAACAGAACATTTCAAAAATACTACGAGAACCTGAATAAGGGCGGTTATAGACGCATAGTTTTGTATGCACTTGTTCGCCCATATGTAGATGCATGACATCACCTCACTGAAACTGCACACACTTAATTTAATTTAAACCGATAACGGTGTATCGGACAAAGAATGTATAAATAAAATGTGTTATTGCAAATCGATGATAAAATAAAATTTCTTATCATCCATCAAGTCATTTCTTTGCGTTCTAACGCCTGTGTTTTTCGATTTAAAATTTCTGATATTCTACTTCTTCTTATCATTTTTTTATTGACGAGAGACGTAATTCAATACGATGTCACTCAAATGGATACAAAATGCCCGCAGCAAGAAATGTCTCACTGCAATAAATTATCTCTGAATAGTGAATACCGATTATTATGTTGATCAAAAAGTCTCGAAACCAATATAAAAATGATCGCTTCTTTATGACCACGCATACCTGAATTTCATACCAATGAACAAGGGAACCGTCAATTTGATAAGGTGCGAGCAATTTGGAGCTATATAGCAACTTCTTCAGAAAGCGGTTTCAAAGCTTTGACACCTTATCAGTAGAATGAGATAATGAGAATGTCAGATATTAGAAAAAACATCAGCGCTCGCCGTGGGGCCACAGATCTAATAATAGGAGTAGATGACGAGGCAACGCGAAGGCGTGAAGCATGTAATAGTTATTGCACTGGGAGCAACAGTCGAGCGCGTAGCGCGAGACTGGCTTCCAGTGCGGTAACTAACTTATCGGCACTGCTTTCTGTGCACGGTGTCACACAAATCTTCCCTTTTTCTTGTGTGAGCCATGTGTGAGCACATGTGCAACACATGTGCAGCACGCTTCAGACCGCTCTGGCCATAGAAATCCGATTAATATTATTGCGCGTTAGTTAGACTAGAACGGCCACAACAATATCGCAGAACACTACGCCGTGGTTAAGTCGTGACTATAGCAACGGTACACTTATGACTCAGCACCAGTACATCAATGAAGTAGGTCACGTCCAAACACGTGGTTTTCAGCTGACAATTCACGCAATCATTCGGCAACAGTGTTAACATGAATTCTTCGCTGATTGAATAGATTTTCTAGTGTGAAATAATCGTAAAGACAGCTTGAGGGATATTGCTATTACAAATCGCAAATGTGCACCGCAATATGACTTTGTGTGTTTGCTACCACTATCACTGCTACGCGTGCATTTCTGTTGAATTGGATTGCGATCAAAGCGCCATTGCGATAGAAGTTTTTTCTTTATCTGCCGGATAACAGACTGTGAATGGAAAGCGATGCAACCTACTATCCAAGGACGGAGAGAGCATGTAGAAGTATGTTTGATTAACTCAACACTTGTTTTTGCACGATATAATTGCACTTCTTGCCCACCATCGATGTATTGGTCGCTTTTTCAATCAGAGAGTATTAGCTGATGAACAGGAGATATTAGACTTTCAGATAAATGCTGCTGTTTTATGTAAAAGTGGCAAAATAATTTTGATAAACAGCGACTCGAACTCAAGTACTTAGTCACAACAGCGACAAAACTGCAACTTGACACATACACCAGAGAACACAAACTCGATTGGCAGCATGATAAAATATAAGCATGAACAATTTTATGGGGACGGCAGTTTGCAGACGCGGCAGCACTTTTGAGCCGGCTTTTCACAAGGCATCCTTCTCACAAATATTATCTCGGTAAAGAGATGTATCTCATTCCTGCTTTATGATCAAATCATCAGTCAGAAAACAATTTTTGTGACATTATAGACATGCACTGCATACCGGGCGTAATGGTTGCTACTTGGTCGAAGCTCTCGTGGCCATGGAGGCAATCAACCGGAAGCTGTCCTGAGAAAAGAACATGAAATTGATGCAGTCATACCCTCCATTAATATTTGACAATTTAAAATGCTAAACTAGCGAAGAAATCAATAAATTTGTGAGCGGTGGAAGTTTCAGCGTTGCAGAAACATTAGCATTTAATATCTGGTCTTGGCGACCACGACGACGACTACATATTCAAAAAATATCTTTCTACCATTGAAATATGACCTAAGTCATTGAGCCATAATATATTGAGCCAGTATACTACTGTCAATGCGTAGCTACATTATAGTCCCAAATGTATATCGGCATATTTCACGCTTCATTGATCGTTTTGCTCTGCAAATGAACGGATTAGCAAAATTGCCTTTTGAATACATAATTGAAGGGCTTAAAAATTTAATAACTTAAGCAAATTTATTCTCCTTGCGCAGTACTGCATGGCATTGCACGCCAGAAATCCACTAATTATTTCCGATGTCTAATTTGAAATTAGAAATGTGAACGTATTTCATCTGCATCCGAGTAGAATAAAATGTTCTCACAGGGCTGGCGAATTGCAGGGAGGACCATAGCATATGGAAGGACCAAGTGAATGATTTTAAAATTCACTTTACTATTTTGCTTGTAATCGACTTAACGAGTTGAGGTAGCTCATGACTCTGGATTATAATCTATAGTGCTCAGACGATAGGCCTAAATGTCGAAATACTTTCTTTCAAAAACACGAAAGACAGAATTTTAGAGTACCGTATTGAATATTTTATTTTTCACCTTTGCGTCGTTACTGTGCCCGTGTTGACCTCTATTGAGGCTATCACAGTAGTAGTAAGGAAGTGACAAACACCAGATAGCGCAAGATGGCCGCCATCGCTGACTCCCCCCCCCCCCTCTGGAACGGCAGAGTGTCGTGGTCGGCCGCCGTGGTGCTTCGGGTCTGAGTCCCCCCCCCCTCTGGAACGACAGAGTCTGTCGTGGTGTGCCGACCAGGTGGGTTCACAACATGTTCGCTGACTCCCCCCCCCCTCTGGAACGACAGAGTGTGAGACTCGGATGTGTTGGTCTCGTATGGGTTGACGTGACCGACCGCCAGGATTAGTGTTGAGGCTATAGTGTGTGATGTTTTTGGTGCAATCTGCTGAATGTTGGGTTGTAAATGGGTTGTTTCGAGTGGAAGGAGTGTTCGGATGAGAAAACGGAGTCCAGATTCGGAATCTACGTGAAATTTTGGGTTAGGAAGGATGTTTCCAGCGAAATCGGAGAGAAAAAATTTTCAACATTTTTCGAAAAAACGACAGAGTTAGAATTTGGGATGTTTTGGTGTGTAGCGCCCAAACGAAGCATCGGATGAGAAAACGGAGGCCAGATTCGGAATCTACGTGAAATTTTGGGTTAGGAAGGATGTTTCCAGCGAAATCGGAGAGAAAAAATTTTCGGCTGACGTCCCCCCCCCCTCTGGACAGCTTGCTTCGATTTTGGCTTCCAGTGGACGGATTTTGTCGTGCGATAGCTCGTTTGAAAGCTAAGAGTGAGACAAATTCAGTGAAACAATCGGCTTGTTCCTATCTGTCTTCGTTCAAAAGTTAGAGCGGTTACAAGATTTTAGGTCGGAGCTCGCTTACCTGAAAAAATCCTAAGTGTCAGAGTGACTTTGTATGGGTAAAAATTTGAAAATTTTCCAAAGTGTGGAATTTCGACCTGGGCCCGTCACCAAAACATTTTTCATCAAATTTTGAAATTTCACTGACGTCCCCCCCCCCCCTCTGGACAGCTTGCTTCGATTTTGGCTTCCAGTGGACGGATTTTGTCGTGCGATAGCTCGTTTGAAAGCTAAGAGTGAGACAAGTTCAGTGAAAGAATCGGCTTGTTCCTATCTGTCTTCGTTTAGGTGTGAGACGCCATTTAAGATTTTGGGACATTGGCGAAAAACGACAGAGTTAGAATTTGGGACGTTTTGGGCTCTAGCTTCAAAACGAAGCATCGGATGGGAAAACGGATTTCAGATTTGGAATCAGCTTGATGTTATTGTCCAATGAGGATCATCATCCAATGAGAATCAAGCATTTCTTTATAAATAGCGAGCCTTCCACAGTGAGAATCATTCCATCGTTGAATCACACGAGTGACGGACGCACATTTTCTCTCTCTCTAGTTCCTGTTCTATTACCCAACTAAAATGGTAAGTCGCTACTTCCCTCCCTCTCCTCCCTTGAACGTAAACTTAATACAATCTTTTTTCATTTTCAGGCATCTACTCCATCTGCTGCACTAGTAGGACAAAATGGCGGTCAAACGTTACAAGGTTCGCTACGGTCAGATCATCTACAACTGAGGCCAGTGGAAGAAACATCCAAGGTACATAATCCTACACCGCTACAGCGTAAATTTAAACAAGCCTTGCGTTATGATGATCATAGCGTAGTACTCCAAACGGGAATGCTCCCTTCCACGGATGTCAAGATAATGCACAATCAGTATGGGGACTACATACTGATCCCCGTGAGTCCGTACATTCGCCACCAACTTGATATTATTGAGGAGTACGTGACATTAAATATGGACATTCCTACTCCTCTTGCTCAAGAGTGGAAGGCGAGAGATGACAAGGATACTCCCTATAGAAAGATTTGGGATGTAATCACATTTGCCTACCGGTATCACATTGGTGTACTTACTATAAGAAGGATGGAGATCATTCAATACCCATCAGATGTGATGAGCTCGGAGAAGGTACTTGGGATATCCTTTTCAAAGTGAATGGGCTATATTATGGTCGACACAAGGATAATAAAATAGCCTCTCTCTCCATGCATATGGAATCCATTTTATATATTCCGAAACCACCCAACGTGGACGACATAATTGATCAAATCCTTAACAGCAGTGGTACGAAGCGCAAGTCGGAGAAGAATGCTACATCAAAACGCAAATCAAAGAAGGAGAATTACTAGTCCTTTCCTAACTCTACCCTATGACAATTCGCTTATGTGCTTTGAGTGTCGTAGACGTGGTCTTATTAGATACATTTTACTTCTTCGTTGCCATCATATCATTTGTGTATTTTGTCGTGAAAAGCATCGATGTAATTCTTCATTTTGTAATATGTTATAGAACGCTTCCTTAGATGTGTAAATTTCCGTTTTAGGCTTCTATCATCATTTTTATGGATTGTGAGGGTGAACCTGTACAGGAGCTCAGTGCTATTGCTATGAACAATTGGACATATCAGATTGTTAGTGTCTATCATCAACATGCCAACTGTGATCCCAATGTTGATCAATGGGGCGAGAAAACACATTCATGGACTTAATCTGAAATATTTGCAAGACTATGGCTTTTCTTGTGAGAGTGCTCTTCTTATTGACTTTAAACGATGGTTAGCTGCTTTCAATGTTATACGCATCTTTTGTAATAATCCTGGTAAGGAGAGGAAAGTATTTCCCAATCTAATCATTGATGATATTTTGCTCCCGCCTTGGGATAGTAGAGTGAATCAACATTATCATGAAGTCACGAAACGTTTTAAGGATTTGTGTGTTCCTATTTTGTCTGTTCGTTGTAGTAGCTACGTTCATAACCAATGCTTCTTTCCTCCTTACCTCAACACTGCCAAAGTCCTGTATGGTTATCATTGCTCGCTGTATGATAGTTATCAGCTGTATCTATTTTATCTCTTTCAAACCATTGATTTATAATGCATGCTTGTTACCGTTATTCAATAAATGTTACTATGAGAAGAGTTGTTGTTTTCATGCAATGGATGGGTTAGTTAAAGGCGATCATGTCTTTCTCAAACGACTGCGGAACATTACGTTTTCATAGGCAAAGTTTAAAAGGAGCTGTTCAAGATTATGTGATAAATTTTCATAAAGATGAGACCGACATCGAAGCAGTGGTCGATGATGCTAGCACTCTATTTCTAGAGTTAATGAATACATTCTCTGATAGCATTGTCATGGCGCGATTAGTTGCGAAAATTAAGTTAGTCATTTTGGAAAGGAAGAGGTGGAAAGTCGCTCTTTCCATTTTGCTTCTTATTCAATGGAAGTGGTAGATCACCCCGAAGAATTTTTTAAAAGACATATGATAAAAATTGCTGAACGTCTTAACGCATTTAACCATCATGGTAGCAGTCTAGTGATTGAAGCGATTTCAGATATTCACATTCAACTTTCCATAAAGAAAAATTGAAAATGCAGTGGTACTTGATTGTAGCACAACTGGTTTTCGAGCTATGTCTGCTCACTCTCGAAGTATATTCCTTCTGTACATGCGTCTATTATTTAGAAAAGGCTAGCAAATTCATATCTTCAAAAAGACTTGCTATAGACATCAGTAACGGTGAAACTATGTGTTGCGATGTATGTAAACGAAAGGATGGAAATGAAAAGCGCATCTTCAAGAGATGTAAGCATGCTTTTTGTCAACGCTGTTTCATACGTAATTGCATTCAACTTTGCCAATGTAACCACTGTGACATTGCTCATTTCGAGTGTCACTTATGTCGCAATAGTTAGTGCCTATGCAAATGTGGTAAAGATAGGTTTTAGCAAAGACTAACACGGAAAATGGCGAAACGTAAAATGACGAAACGTAAAAGTCAAAAGTTTTCTTCAGCATTCAGCTCTCCGACGAATGAAAGCAAATCAGCGATACAATGCTATACGACATGCTAACGATAAATTCATTTGTGAAATTATTTCTCATGTGAGAAAGTTGAGGACGAAGAAATTAGCGCCAAAACAACGAAAGTTACTTAAGCGATATGCTACGAAATTGCGTTTCATCTCCAATCCTAAAGTCGCCCTTCAAAGAAAGAGGAAAACTCTAACACAAAAGGGCGGTTTCCTTTCAGCAATACTTCCAATGATAGCTCCTGCCGTGGGCAACCTATTGGGAAATATCTTTGGCTCTAAGCTTTAATTATGCAAATGTTGAGTCTCAAAGTAATAAAATGGATTTCAGACTTCAATGTGATAAAGTTCTGACTGTATCAGGTCCATCTCATGCAGGTAAAACTGTTTTCACGCTGAATTTATTGGAGTTGTTTAAGGAACCTATCAATCGAGTGATTTGGTGTTATGGTATTTATCAACCGTCGCTGTTTCAGGAATTGCAAAGTCGCAACTTTATTCGACATGAAGGAATTATTCCAGTGGATAAACTTCAGTCTAATGATGTTGTTGTATTGGATGATTTATTAAAAGAAAGTAAGAATTCAAAAGATGTTACAGATATGTTCACTCGCGCAGCACACCATAAAAGGTGTTTTATCATCTATATTACACAAAATTTGTTTCCTGATGGAAAAGAAGCTCGTACACGAAACCTAATACACACTATTATGCTATTTTCAAGAATCCGCGAGATAAAAGTCAATTTGAAATTTTAGCGCGACAAGTTGCACCCAGAGGATCAAAAGCCTTAATTGAAATTTTTCAAGCAGCTACTGAAAAAACATACGGTTACTTATTCATTGACTTTACGCAAGAGTGTCCGGAAGAATTTAGATTTCGAAGTGATATTTTGAAAACTCCCATGATTATCTACAAACTATGAGTTCTTATTCTCGCATGATTGTTATTCCTCAGGATGAATATGTACAATTGACTGCCATGCAGCAAGTAAAGCAACCTCTTGCAAATCAAATGTATAGGAAAGAAATAGATTATCAGCAAAATGTTCACATCAAAGATCCACATCGTGCTGTATTATTACAATCGGAAACTGTTGAGCAATTGAAAAACTTGAAGAATAAGATGCGTGACTCTGTATCGACTGCTACACCTTTAGCATCTCGCGCACATGCCATATCTCTTTTCAACAGTATTGAACCCCATCTCAATGTAAATGATAGAGGAGAAATCATTACAGATGAAAATAAAGTGATTGATGCTTCACGTTATGAAGACTTGATTCAGTATGCGACACGTAGAAAGCGCCGTCAGGGCTATGTTCCCCCTGGTTGGTCATACTTTCTTAAACTATTGAAAAAGCATAATGTGCCAAAATTTGCTTTAAATAATGAGACATTGAAAGAACTTGATTCAACAGTGGCTACTACTCCAATGCTTCAGCGATGAAAATGCCAACAAATTGGTTTAAGCGTCACCTGCTACATCCCCTCCCACACTCACTAAGCAAACAAGAGGAAGAACTCG